>JAMKCH010024857.1:0-18954 GCA_023653785.1 Ophioderma brevispina | reverse complement strand
TTATATCCCATATGAATAATATGGTGTATCGTTTTGAGGTTACAATTTCAGGTGTGGGGAGTTACTTTTTGCGATTTGTTTATCTCGACAACTGTAATGTCGTGAATAGGTCCTTTTAGCTTTATATTTGAGTACATTTAGCTATTTTTAAAAATAACCCGTCAAATTGGAGCTGAAACAATCAAGTTGCTGAAAGTGTGCGAAACTTTTTTTTTGAGAAATCGGGTGAATTATCATGAGATTCTTGAATCGTTATAACTTGGCCATTTCTCGCCAGAGTTTTTTGTCTTTATTAACCTTCAGCAAGAACCTTTCTTGTTCATATCCAATACGCACAAGTTCTAAGTTTTTGTGCACATTATTCTTCATTCTTATTCTTCATTCAAGAACTACCCACTATCTTCTCCCCCTCTCTATCCCTCTCTCTGTATCCCCACTTCCACTCTCTCTCAATCTCAATTACTCTAAAACGGTTTTTCCCCTCTGTCTCTCTCCAGATCACATCATGCATACCGTTTGTCGGTGCAGTTTTGGGCTTCATTTCTTTGAGTATACACGCCGATATGTACGCCATAAGCTGTAAGTATACAGAGATTGTGGTGTGACGTCGCCCTAACTCACGTTTATACGCCAAGTCTTTTTTGGATGAAGTTGAAGGCCTCTTAAGTCAATTCTCTTGTTCATGTGAAGAGATAAAATCACAATATTCTAAATGAGTGCATAGAAAATGTTGCCAAAAATAAAACAAATCTGTCAGCATGTTAGACTGGTGTGAAATGCGAGTTCTTTACAAAAAAATATCAACCCGAAGCTATATAGTTCGTGTGGATGGATGCATCTATATATCAAGCATTGAGCAAGATAGAATGTGATATAAATTTCTTAAAATTTCATTACATTTTGTTGATACTTGTGCTTGTTCAGATTGGGCTATCAAACGCACATGATTTGAAAACAATTGTGAAATACTGACAATTATTGTTCAGTTGGGGAGGACATTTACAATATCATCAGGATTTGTCTGGTTGCAGCCTTGTCGATATGGGGCTCACATATCTTCGCATGTTTCCTTCTACTGTTGGCAACCTGTAAGGTACGTTGAATACATCACGCTCCATGAGAGCGGTTTAGATGCAGGTGCGAGACGCGTACATGTACTTGGAATTCCTTTGTCAGAATCGATCAACAAAATAATTCCACTTTTCAAGCGCAAGTACACGCATTGCCTATCACTGATCTCTACACAATGGATTGGAAACCTGGCTCCGTACTTGCAACCATTTGACGCCATTTTGTTAATCAAATAGAGCCCTCAAGCAGGGGGGGGGGTGGTGGTTAAGAGCCAGTCATTTACACAAAATATGTTCCCATTGAATGTGGATAAACGACATAGTACACAATCAAGGCCAATTCAGTGAGTTCAATGTATTTGAAGTTGTGCATGTATGGGATGGCGTTCCTAAACGGGCCACTGCCAGAGTACAGCTTCTGGTAAACAGTGCCCTGGAATGCTATTGGACTGGTAGACCAGATGTCGCTTGTTGCTTCACTGATCTAATCTACCATAACTTTTGTGTAGCCACCTTGTTGTACATGATAGAGATCAGTGTATCTAATCCTCCTCCGATTGTTGAAGTATATTGCCGGTGTGACAGTCATCATAGTCCGCAGGTACCATAGTCCGGGCTCCATCGACGACAACGAAATAAAGTCGAAACTATGTCGCGTGAAGAGTCAACTGAATCGATTCCCTATTGTTCACCATTGTTCCCGGACTAGTGACCCCAGATGACTATATCTCCTGCCACACCGGGCTAAACGGTGTTTAGACGATTACGCAACCCCGTAGACATAGTCCGTAATTTATGATTTACCCAACCAATTGCAACAGTTTTGGTGTTATAGTAGATGCAACCCTCTTGGTCCCCGCAGAAAAGTTTTGGGGGAGAGCTCCATATTTGGGAAAGGAGGCAGAATATGTGGCTGGATTCACCCGCTTCATGAACTAACTAAGATAATCCCTTCATTTCTTCAGAATTAGTACAAAGACCTTTGGTTCGCATCGATCCAAAACTAACTTTACATTGAATACAGTAAGCAATACGATTAGTCAGAATGTTGGAGAGTTGACTTGAATGATTTCCATTAAGAACATAACTGATTTTTTCTCTGCTAGCAGACTTCATGTTTCAATAGATTTAGGGTGACATTTTACTTTCCACCCAATGCACATCCCCTCATTCATTGCCAGTACCGTTCGGAAAAGTACTAGAAGTGACACGATGGTTGAATCTACTATAATATACTGTGAAATAGTCCAAAAATAATATATTAAAGGTCCCACAATCAACCTAGTGAAAAAGACATGTAGAAATAAGGGGGGGGTGACGTTTGTACAGGGGTAAAAAATTAGAATTGTTCGAATTGATTTAAATGAGTGCCAATTATTGGATACTCCTAAGGTTTAAAAAAAGGTATAGTTTGCCCTATCTACACGTTACAGTTTTAGTACAATAGGCAACTACCAGTTGCAGGCATCCCCCTGTAAATTCATAGAATGGTCCGATTTTGATCGGACTGTTTGTAAACTGTTAAATTTGTCCTCACTAGAATAGTAACTTCAATATATTCTTTGTTTGAACGTTCTAATATAAGAAGTGGGCAGAGCTATGCTAGTGCCTCCCAATAGACCCTGTAGTCCCCATCACATTTTGCGTTCCCATTATGTGCACCGAATATTATAGATGGTGTGCAACCAGTATATTTTCGGGTTCTGACGAACAATTTGACACCCATTTTTATAACGAACGGATATATCTGAAATTTACGGCTTCATTGTGCCTTGAACCTATTTTGACTCATCACTATTGAACTACAACCTGCACATAGGGCAAACGAGACATACCTTTTTTATCCTGGCAATGTAACTAACACGTTGGCATACTTGACGCATTTGATACTTTTCATATTTGACCCCTGTATAAAACCTTACACCCTAAAAATATAATTGATGTTCCACTCCTTTGATTTAGTAGACTTTTTTTGATATGTTTTTTTTAAAGGTATTCTCAATACCATTCTTTCTGTTGGTATTGATTCTGTTGCAATTATGTTTGGTTCAGGGCAGCATCAATTCGATTTTGACTGGCCTAACAGGTCTCTGTGAGCGATGGTGCAAATTGAATGCCGACACCCTATTGTCTGTTTAGTCCATGTCAAATTTAAAACAAAGCGGTCACGGGGTTTTCATTTCCTTACTCGCAGATTCAATATAGCACTCAGCAACGTTATAATAGATTCAACCCATCGCGTCTATGGCAAGCCATAAACGCCATAACGTATTGCCACAAACGCGTTGCGACAATTTCGGTCGCAACGCGTTGCAAGCAAGTAAGTCAACGCGTTGCTGCGTCGGCCAATAAAGACGCATTTCTGTGACGTATTTTTCAAAAATTATACCGACAACGCGGTGCAAAGTATCTCACCGCGTTGTGGAAACTCGGCAAACGCGTTGCAAGCCTTCACCACGCGTTGCGAACTTCACAACGCGTTGCGACCTTCGCACGAGTGCGAAGGTTCACAAGGGCCATAAGGGTCATAACAAATTGCCACAAAAGCGTGTGAGAATAGTAGCAACGCGTTGCGACATTTTGGCAACGCGTTGCGGCGTAGGCAATCAAAATCATGCATTTCTGTGGACGTATTTCAAAAAAGAGATCAACAACGCGTTGCGGCAATACGTTATGACCCTTATGGCCTTCACCAACGCGTTGCAAGCCTTCACAACACGATGCAAGCCTTCACAACCCGCTGCAAGCCTTCACAACACGATGCAAGCCTTCACAACGCTTTATAACGCGTTGCGAAGGTTTGCACTGCGTTGGTGAAGGTCGCAACGCGTGTGAGCTTTATATTTTTGAAATACGTCACGAAATGCATGATTTTGATTGGCCGATATACCGCAACACGTTGCCGAAAGTCGCAAAACCCGTGCTGAAATGTCGCCAACGCGTTGCTACTTTCTCGCAACGCGTGCAGAATACGTTATGGCCTTGATGGCTGCATACGCGTCACCAGAGGAAAAGTTTTGGACAGCGTCGATAAGTTGGTAGAGGATGCATTTCATGTGTGCATCATCTTTAATTGCATGCAAAAATTCCCTATTACCTTGAATACCATTGAACCAAATAAGATAGTCAGACATGTTTGAGAGTTAAGGTAGCTATACATGTTGACTTAGACGCTTTCATTAAGCTTCGATTTTTCTCTGCTATCAGACCACATGTTTCAATAGCTTAGTGTGGGAATTTGAATTCCCACCATGCACACCCTAAGTCAAGTGCGCATAATCTGACCACTAGTTCGAGTTAGGTGGAGGCATCGTTGACACCTACCACGGAAAATGACCACGTTGTTTTAAGTGTGTATACCGTATTCAAATATGACGTCAGCCACAGAATGTTGGTGGACAAGATGCATTAATTCCAGGACTACAATACATAAGCGGTCAATCGATCCATGTTTAGCGATTGCCACAGGGATCATTGACAGGTGAAGGTATTGTAGTACTGAAATGAGTCTATCTTGATCCACCAACATGGCTGGCTATTGAATACGGTCGATAGTGCATTGTGAGAGAAACCGCCAAAACCAGAATGGAGAGAGTCTGAGGGGCTAAGAGTTTGGGTTCCAATATGGATATTCTTGGAAAGGGTGAAAAAATGCTCTTACCGTATACCCAGAAATTGGCGGACCATGGTTGTCATATAATACAGGTGTCCGTGTGACTAATGTTCTACCACCCTCTGTCTATGGTGGTCTCCATTGAGGCTGTGATGCATTAATTTGTTCAGCACGTACCCAAATGTCTCGTCTCACTGACCTCGACACATGGAAGCGGGCTGCCGCACAGTTGACATGGTTGACGAGTGAAACAAACAGGGAAGTTGGTTTTTGACCTATAAAATATGGCGGAAAAAATGAATACACCTGCTGATGCAAATTCACACAGATGTTTCTATTGTTTGAAATGGTGTATGCATTGTTTCCCGCATATGTATAAGTCAAAACAAACTTCCTGGATTGTTTCAATCGGCGGCTCTGACCCCGCTATCCATGTGGCAGAGGTCATGGTCTCGTCTACAAGTCACGGTTTATTCAAAGAGGTTCTAGATAGATAGAGAGGCAAACGTTACGAATCTTTAGAAATTCACGCGTCTCGCATGTTTGCCGACCACAAAGAAAACATAGAGTACCAAACAATAGAAAGCAAGCAAGGGGCTGCCTCCGCTTTTCCCACATAATGTGGGTGTCGATGTGCATATACACTAATCGGTAGTGAAGTGATACAAATTAATGTATGTTTTAGGAGGTGGCCAGTGTAATAATTGTTACTGGATCATTGTGCTCAGATACGTCTTTGTTTCTCATAATGCAATGCGCGCTTAGGTGAAAAGATTCATTGAGGCGGTTATTTAAATCAAGACGACTGATGTGTCATTTCATTCGTTGTGGGCCTATGGGTAGGACAATTTAACCACCCGATAGCACCCCCAAACATCAACAACTGTTTTTGGGCGGATTGTGTGTATCGAATTGGACATATGTGTGTATACAGGCACCAATACTGATAATTATCCGTTGCAATATTCAACATGTCAGCGCCCAGCTCGCACGACTGGTTTTGAATGGGTTCACCCCCTGATTAACAATCCATCCTAGGGCAAGGCAGCCGGGGCGGTGTCATGAATAGACAAACTATCTTAAAACTGGATGATTAATTTTTCTTTGATTCCTGTGCAGTTTGGCATTAAATTTGAGTTTTCCTGAAAACGTTTAATCGAGGCACACCTGAATGGTGCGGTGCATTTGTATGTGCTTCCTAACCCCGCGAGGAGATGGGTTGAACATCAATGTTTAAAAACAAAAGTTAGCACCCGGTCTACTGACAGGTTAGGAGGTGCGGAAGCATCGGCCCATACAGTTACAGCATCATAGCCCTATCCGCCCGATTGAGTCGCAATTTAAAAGCACAAGCCTGCAGGTGCTCACGAATATTGCCGGCAGTGCTTTATTCGTTGCCCGGCGTTGACGTTCACATGTCACCTCATCTTTTGGTATAATCATTACACGTTGAAAGTAATAGTAATATGATCTACGAACTGTTCATCCACCTACTTTGCACTTGGACCACATTCTACATTTCCAGATGAGAGTTTTGGTTACCCTCAAAGATGGTCCTAAACTACAATACGGGTACGATGGAGCAGTCCCGCTGGCGCCTATGTCTATGGTGTTCTCCATTGTGTGCTGCACACCCACAGTGTGCACGCATCATTTGTTTTCAGCATTGTACCCCAATAGCCTCGTCTACAAGTCACGGTGTAATTCAGATAGTTTCTAACTTGCAAACAGGGACACATGTGCCGAAGCGGAAAACTCGAACCCAACTACTTCAGATTATGAGCCGACTGTTTTGTCCATCGGATCACACGTGCACCTAAATAGTTGGGCCTGGGAACATCGACGATGCCAAGTCGAGCCTCGGGTAATCGAGGAGTAGAATTCCATCGAAATGTTAAAACTAAGAAAAACAATTTAATTCAACATTTCAAATATGGAAGTTTGAAACACGAAGACATGTCCGATGCAATAAGGAAAAATTAATGTTGGTGACGAATACATACACGCATCCTAAACAGTGCGATCAATAAAAACAGAAACAAAAATTCGTGCAATTTTTGTGGTATTGTGGAAAAATTATACTCAAAATTAACACTTATTGCCTCTGTAAAGCCAAGAATCACATCACCTTCTCTCCAATGAAGGTAATTTAAATCATGTGCGGTCATGGTAACCGATTAATAATCATTGTTTGGCACAATGGACAAAGTCAGCTTGGACCAAGTTTCAATACCAATCCATGCCATTGCATGACTGAAGTGAGAAGAGTGAGAAAAGAATGGATTGTGTTAGCATTACTAAACTGGTCCCCCCCCCCCCCCCTCCCCCCCCCCCCCCCCCCCCCCAAGCTCACTTTGCTATAAAAGTATGATAAAATTACTACTACCGAAAAAAAAACCAGCGAAAATGAGCCCAACGTTAGCGAGAGTGAGCAGCATCTGACAAACACGGAAAAATGGATACACCAGAAAGAGAAGTAATGATGAGAGTTAAAAGCAGGGTGGATGGCAGATTACAAAACGATCTTAAATGCTTAACGGATAAAAACGGTATCCAGCTACTGACCGAAGAGAAAAAATTGTTTGCACTAATGCAATGTATTTTACACAACTATGACCTACAGATCAGAAATAAAATGGTCTCTGACAAAAGAACTAGACCAGAAAAATCATTAAAAAAAAAAAAACTCAGATAACTAGGCAAAAAAAGAGTTTCATCTGACAGTACGAAACAAGATAAATCACAAAGGTTTAAGACATAAAGGAGACGGGAGAATGAGAGGAAATTAAAGTGGAATGGGCGGGCACAGTGCAGGGACTTACAGGACATGGATATAGCGCGCAACAAAAATGGCAACCCAAGGGAATGGGAAAGAGGAGAAAAGGAAGGCAACCAAGAGAATGAGAACTTAACATCATACATGGGAAACGGCCCACTTGGAGTAGGATTAGCTGGAGATAGAGAGATGGAAGAAGTTATAGGAGGGTTTTGTCCAGCTATGGCTATGAACTCTATTTTCTATGCATCACATTGATAGTCAGTTTTAGTGAATTTTCTTCATAAATGTATTGCTTTTCCCAACCTTATGGAGGGGACACGAGAGGACAAGGATTTTAAGTGGGGGATTCCACCTCCCATGCTACGCCACTGGTTAGTGCGCCACTGCATCCTAATTAAGGTCCGTTCATAATTCTACTGCACTGCATTGCTTCTTATTGCACTGCAGTGCAGTAATACGTAAGGGTACGGCGGCTACGGCGAAGTAATGGAACAGTGAAGTAAATTTGCGGCACTTGCGTGCGTAGAATATGAAGTAGCTTTAATGGTGTGACATCTAACACGTTCTAATGAAATAATGCTTTATTTCTACCAGAAGATATCACACGATGTCCCATACATGGTATTACTGCCAATAATAGTTTCATCCATTTGGCGGCACATTGCCCCTCCTGTACCTTGCTACTTGCGGTTAAGAAAATCCACGAAAATAAAACTTAATCTAAGAACGACGTAGGGAGACAAAATGACTAATGTATGAAGCTATAGAGTTGGAGTATGGAAGTCTATAGCAACATCTGTTTACAGACAACACCGGAGCATCATTAATGTTGCAAATAAGTTAGCTTGTTCCCGACTTTTTTCACTTTTTTGGTGAATCTAACAACATTGACCAATTTCACCGATTGTTCCTTATCAACATGAATAAAATTACGACATGGGCCATAGAGTTGTTTCTTATTAGGCCACGCGCCATAGTGAGAACGGAAATACGCTCTCCCCAATACATAATAGGATGAATAACGTATTTTATTCTTGATTTACTATCAGCCCTACTCTATACATAAAAATTACGTACCTTCCCCGACTTGGACCACCCGCTTGTAGTGCACCAAATAACCGTATATCAAACTGCATTGCTCACAAAATGATTAGGTTAGAGAAAAGAGCAAGGCTTTACGTTTAACAGATAAGAAAAACTAATCGGGAAAATATCTTTAAGAGGAGTTAAATAAGAATCGCGTGCTTATGGAAGGTTTAGAAACGAGAAAATCGACGGTTTCAGAACCCCACCCACGTACAGCGGACGTCAACTGCGGAACGAAAACACGCATCGCAGAGGAAGAGAAACTGATGAGATATTGTTACGCAATGCGAAAGATTATCCATAGTGCCATCGGACGACTATACGTCACGATGTCACCAAACTTAGAAAGACCATTTGCCAAGCTACGTCTGCCAGTAATGAGCACTTTAGGTTCTACGTCATAGCGCTGAAATTCAGTACCAGCGATAGGAATTATGGAGGCACCTTTAACACGAAAATCTATATATTGGTGTCATAGGGGTGAAATACACGTTAAAAAATGAGGATTAGGGCAATAACACTTAAATTGACAATGTTACCGTCTCTCATTACCATTGACAATTGTAATAATTTTAAAAATTAAACTCAGATCCTTAAGAAGGTTCATATATTAGAACACCTATTTGCTTTAGTTTGAGCACGAAACAGGCAAATTCATCGTACAAATGCTGATGTGTTTTTCATGCCGTTATTTTTATCGTATCCAGTGACGTGTTTACTTACGTTGCTCCGGAACCTTTTGCAGCGATGACGCTATCTCGAGCCAATGGTTACATTATAAGTGTAAGTATAACACGGTTGAAAATCTGGAATATTAAGGACATGTGTGGAGTATTGGTATTATGGCCAATGGAATTGTAGGTGTTTTTAGACATTCCAAATTCTTGCAGCAATCATTCGATCAACCAACATAAATGATTTGTTAAATAAGGCCAACCAGGCCTCACTGTTTTGCCGGTAGTCACAAAAGCGGGTTAACTTTAACAGGGTTAAACAGGGTACCCAACGATCATGGGTTAAATTCATGTTATCCTTAATGGGATATTTTAATCCAGGTTAAAATTAACACTGGTTAAAGTTAACCCGCTTTTGTGAATGACGGACTTTGTGTTTAACCCCCTGAGGTTTACGGGACCCGCTGATTGGTTAAACATTGTTTATTTGAGTATTAGCCAATCAGCGACAGGGAAGAAAAAGCTTTCAAAATGTTGTATAGATGTATAGAAAGTCCATTTTGATTGGTTACCAGGGGTTATATCATATGTCATGACTAATTTGAACACCAACCAGAATACTGTCAAGAGCTCTCAGGTGGTTAAAGGAATGTCTGTACCCTAGCATCCACAGGCATGACAGGATTCAGGATAATCTATCTCATGTGGAATATTAGATGTCTACTACCTTTTGTGACGTCAAAATTATTTGAGCGTAAGATACAAAAAAGTACAAACCGGCATAATTTTCAACTGTTGACGGTTTTGACAATACTAGACTAGTCAGGGTTTCGTAGGTAAGAGTGGGAAAACGCAATTGGAATCCGTTTCAACTCGACATCTTTATTTATTTGATGTCGAATACTTGGACATCCCAAAAGATTTCACATCGATATTCGAACTAAATTATGGAGCACAACACGATGTAAAAAAATCCATGGAGCCCCGGTATGGCGTCCATAAACAAAAATGGATAAAGCTTGAAGTGTGTTGCAGTTTAGAGTCAGTGTCCATACGGAGTATATAAAAATGAAGTGGGCAATTGGAAAATACATCTAATTCAAAAAACTTGAGGTATTTTGGCCAACGTGCTCTAATATTACTGAGGTAAACCATGGGTTATTATAGTTATTATAGTTACTATAATAACTCCATGGGTTTAACCAAATCTTATCCTTATGAGTGAAAATCACTGAGGTGTGACAATTGTCAAAGGAATTCGGGCTTGTTTTTGTAAGACAAAGTGAAAATGCAAATGGCGCGAAGAGTGCATGGAGTCAATTCATGAGCTGGCTATTTGTGCCGCCCCAGGAGAACATCACAGATTTTGCTCCAACCTTATCCCAAATGTTAGGGTTCCAATTCTGTGCATTGTAGCTTACGCAACTTCAAGACCACGGATGAAGAAGTCTATGCCACTTCCCAACAATAGCTGTTTTTACTTCACACGTGTAGAATTGGAACATCAGCAACATGGATAAAGCACAAAGGGCATTCCTTGTTACACAGTACCTTCACACTCTGAGTGTAGCAGAAGTGCTTCGGAGATTCCGTCAGCAATATTCAAACGTATGCCCGCCTTCACATAGTGCTGTTTACAAAAAATATCGCAGAACTGGAACAAGTCGAAATCTGAACAAGGTGGCAACTAACCCTCGAACTAGAAGATCTGCTGACAATATCCACTGCAAGCTGGTAACCACCTAGCTGCAAGCAAGCAGGCAAGAGGTCGAAGTTGTCGAAAACGATTGAGAATTCCATCTGCCACTTTCAACAGGACAACACGTTTAGACCTACAACTCCAACCCCTATAACATGTATAAGATGATAAGAAGACATCAATTGAAGCCCCAAAACTATCAACGTCGACTTGATTTCTGTCAGTGGCTCAGAAACCGTCCTTCACATATCCCGAAGCTGGTTTTGCTTTAAACACCTCTTTGAACACAATGTACGAGAGTATGCACCAAGCGGGCAGCCCCTTCTTGCTGTTGCCTATCAACTGAATGATGGCAGAATGATATTACCTGTTTGGTTTGGTTTTTAGTACAGGCACAGGGACAATCATTGGAGCATTCTTTTTCAGAGGCAACATTAATGGAGATCAATACCTGCAGATGATTAATGATGACATTGTTCCGTTCATTGAACAGACCCTACCCCGTTATCGCATGCAGAGAAATGAAGAGTTTCATCGTGCTTGGTGACATAAAATGGTGCCCCTCTGAGACGTCTTACGGAACTGTTCAGCAATCGTGTCATTGCATTGAACCACCAGGTGGAGTGGCTCCCAGGTCTTCTTATAAAAAAAAATATACATCCTTGTCTACCTGAAGTACTAAGTAGTTAAAATTTGTACTACAGCACGTTGACCAAATATCTCGTACCTTTTGAATAAGATGTATTTTTCCAACTCTTCACTTCATTTTGATACACCTGTAATTCACTGTAAAGCCGGTGTGGCAGGAGATATAGTCCTCCGGGCTCACAGTCCGGGAACAATGGTGAAGAATAGGGCAATCGATTCAGTTGACTCTTCACGCAACATTAGTTTCACTCTTTATTCCGTTGTCGTCTATGGAGCCCTGACTATGATACTTGCCGGACTATGATTACTTTCACACCGGCCCATGAGTGCAGTGGACTAGAATTCCGATAGACGTTTTCATATAGAAGTCCCATGGATGCAGATGAGGTATTACAATTGATTCCGTCATGCGCTGTATGACGTTGTGCAGTAGCGCTTGACGGAGTGAATGGCAATACCTCATTTGCATCAGTGGGACTTCTATATGAAACGTCTACCAGAATTACTTTCACAACGGCGATTAGGAATGCTCACAACAGTTATGTGCAATGGTTTTCCAAGGCCAACCCGAAGATTCCGGTCTCTAATCGTCTTCTAAACAAGCCTTCTAAACAGTGGCATATTCTCTATTGGCACATACGGCGGTCCGGAAAGTGTGTAGTCTGTGTCACAGACTGCGAAAGATATTATCTAAATTAGTACTGCGCGAGAGATTAACGTTATCAGTCCTTCATAGCGAATGCATGCAAATGAAACTAAATCTCAAATATCTCCGGAAAACGAAGGGGTTCTGTGGAGATTTTTGCATCAGAGGGTCCGTTACTATGTTTTGTTTTGAATATGTATCGTAATTGGGCCTGAACCTATAGAACCTATAGCGAGAAAAATGAACGTTTTTGTCGGGTACTTCAGTGCTCGCAAACACGGAAAAGTGAACACGCAATCGCTACGGGCCGCATCCCTTGTCCCCACAGTGCCTTTCGGTATTATTCCAGTCTTGAGAATTTTCAAATGCTGGTTTCAATTTACGCCAACTTTTTTTCAATTTTAGAAACAGGATATACGTACTTACCGGACCGCCGAAATTGGCACAGTGAATTTGTTCTCGATTTTTTTTTTTAAATTTGAAAAAGTGCTTTATCTAGCCATACGTTTCATTTTGAAAGACGTTACATTTCACTAGTGTATGTTATTTCAATAATTTGCGATTTAGGTATAACTATTTAAAACAAATCTGTATGCATTTTAGGATACATTTTGCGTATTGTTATTTTGCGGCAGCTTTATTGTCTTCTTGTTGTACTGTCACGGTTTCAAAATCTTCGAGATGAACTTAAGCCAGAGGAGTACAAGAAAAGTACAGACAAAGTGAGTGTACCTAATATTTAAAGACTATTTTAATATAGGGTGTGCAGAAAGTATTGTCCGCCCCTGCATCCTACTACTGTGGCATGTGTCCTTATACTGGAGAAAATAACTGGATATAACTGCATGCCTCAGGGTAACAGGCTTGAGATATGCCTCAAACATGTGCATGTTTTAAAAGCTATGGATACACACTCAGTAACAATCAAGCACATATTAAGGTGACTTTTTAAGCTTTCCAAACCTCAGAGATTTTCAAAATGGCGGCGAGCAAGGGGAAGAAGATCAAGGAAAGCAATGAAAAGGGAGAAAACTTGCTAGAAAGTAGAAGGCAGAAGGCAAAACAAATAAGGAAATTGCTATCTAAGCTTCTAAACATGTCTAATCACTAATCATTTCGTAAGACGATGGTGCAACCACCCTGGTGAAAGTCGACTCATAATTGCCGGAACGGATCCCAAAGGTCATTGACCTTTAAGGGGGCAATAATTTTTAAGTACAATAACCCCCAAGTGCATCAAAAATGAGCCAAAGGTATTGAAAAGAAATGTTATAAATCATATTCATAAAACATAAGTTGGTTTGTGTTTATTGTGTTTATATGTTTACTCTTTAAAATTTAAGGGGCGGACAGTACTTTCTGTACACCCTATATAATAAGACCTAAATGAATTAAAATATAATGAAATGATTTTGTTCTATATTCGAGGTAAACCAGCCACCATTTTAGTGCAGTTGTAGAGTTTAAATTGAGGGGAGTGTGATATATTGTCAAGGAATATTTTCTTCTTCCAAAACTGTTGGAGCTGAAGAATCAACTCCACTGTAAGGGTTATTTTTAAATATTTATGAATAACGGACGAGGACAAGGTTATATATCCCTAACGCACCTTAACTGCAATTAATTGCACTTTTCAAAAATAATCATGGAGCGAACCCCTGTCTTGCTTATAGGGGGAAATTGCCCATAGATCTAACAAGAAAAGTAACGCTACCTCCTTTTTTTGCGGTGATCGTCACGTTGGTAGTCATTTCACCCCGAAAAGTATGTTAGGGATATGGGCCAAGGCAATACCCGTGATGGACCACTTCAAAGCGCCCAAATCGGTTCAATTCGGTTGCTATATTGAATCAGGCTTGGCCACCATTGTCTGGACATTTGTCAACTAACCGTGTCTCCTTCTTCTCTCGGGCAATCGACAATAAGGCCAAATCGTTATTCAGGTGCCAATTTGGCGCGGGCAGATTATAATAATGTGTAACCATAGAGACACATAATAAAAGGCTAGAGTACAAACTTCAATAGAGGTCTTTCACCTCACTCATGCATAACCTATAACAAAAGGTGTTAATTCCCGTAGTATTCCTCATTCAGATCAATTTAATATCCGACCTCAAAGTACTTGTGCTATTCAAAGTATGACCCATACTTTTATGCATACATATCCAACATGCATGTCGTTCTTTAGATTTAGAAAGTCTCCAGAAATTTGGAATGGACTTTGCTATTCCCGGCAAGATGGCCGCTAATCCGAAAGGTGGAAGACCTCTACATGTATATTAAAACAACTTGTGTTAGTATTTATGGATACCGAGTGGTTTAAAGGCATCTTAAATGAAATTGTCTTCTTTTCTTTTCTTTTTCTTTCAGATACAAAATGATAAGCCTATTTCAAAAGCAGAGGAAAACGACTATGTATTTAATGTATAGTAGAAAGTGTTTTGAGTCTTGTATTTTGATTATGAATTCGTAATACTCAGAGCTGTAGTCTCATAACAAAGAAAAGTAATGGGTATCCCAAAGATCTATTTTCTCTTTGGACCTACGACAGCTGGGGGCGGACAAGAGACGGTTCACTAAGTTGTTTTGTCATGTTGACATGTGGAAGCTCGGATACTATGCTACATTCTGGTTGCACACCACCAAATAAATTGCCATTGGTTTATGTACAAAATGGCCCTAATTAAAATGTAAATTTCTCATTAAATTAGCATTACCTTGACTGATAGACCTCTACATCCCATTCAGCAAGAAGAATCCAAAAGTTGAACACAGATTTTTTCGAGCTAGTGAAGCATGAAGACAACGATGAGTTCCGATCCCCTCTGAAACCGTGCATGGCTTCTAGTCAAAATATTCCTATGGTAAATTAGTACTGTAATTACTCAGTAGTAAGCCTCACACACTTTTTTTTGTCTTGATATTGTGCTGATTTGTATCTTTAAAATAATTTCTAACACGAAATATGGCCCAAGAAGTTAAGTTTCTACTATTTTTCAATTTTAACTTAGACCTGTCACTTTTTTTACCTTTTAACCAAACACCTTTCAGCCAGAGGGTGCCAGACCAGATCTATTTAGTGGTGTGGAATCTTCTCCTATGAGAAACATTCAGATGAGATATTTATGGCTTCTTTGCAATTCACTGGCTTATAGGGGTTTATCAATTGTGCTTTCTGCCCAGTTCTCTTCTGTCTTTCTTAAAGGTGGGTGACCCGATCGACGACCACGTCCCCGCTTTACACCATTAAAATTGTGATTTGAGTATCAGAAGAAAAAATCCTATGTGTCTTAGTGACATTTAGAGCCCATGAAGTGTTTGCTTTTGAAGTTATGAACATAAATGTCTCAAAAGTGTGGTTGACACTACCCAACGGGACAATTTTGTACACATTTTTGCTATTTCCATCCAAACGGCTGGACCGATATAACTCATTTTTATGTTCTAAGAATATTCCATCCATACAAGTGTACAGTAAATGAAATACAAATAAACATGATAAAACCGTGTATTGTGTCATTTTGCTATTCTTCAATATTGGCTAGACAATATTTTCACATATCTGTCATCCTCTGATGTCATAGGTCCCTGGACTCGTCCACAATCTCCTGGATTTTTCCATTTCCCACTAACAAAACTGTGTAGGAACATTCGCCGCATAGATCATCGTGTTTGAACCGCCTTATGTATCCTTTGATTGACTGACCCCAATTTTGGTGTTTCAAGCAATCAGCTGATTGAACAGAAAACAAGTGTTTTCCAGTGTGAAAATATGTTACAAATTTAGAGAAATCTGGATCCTAAAGTTAATCTTCTTCTTAGCGAGTCCACAAGTCATTAGTAATGGCTTATGGTGATGTCAGGATTTATTCAACTGAGTAAGCTGATCCGGGGCCGCATGTATCCATGATACTGACGCTCCTAACATGGCCTTAATCTAAACCTTAACAAATGAAACAAATTACATATGTTACCATCTACATCAAATCTACAACATTCACAGGCATTTTGCTTTCCAACGAATCCACCATTTACGAAAATTACGACCTTTTTAGAGAACCAACAATTTCTAGAAACGTTACTCACTAACCTGGAAACGTCAGAAAATGGCGATTTCGGTGGTGAAAACATCACTCCTCAAAAACTATTCTATTGGGCATCTTTGTGATACCGTAATAGTAAGTAAACATTTGATGAACATCCAACAGTGTTTGATGCTTGCTTAAGAAAGTAGGGGGAAAGAAGGTCAAGCCCCATTTAATGCAATGGATGTTGACCTTCTGTGCCCCCTACATCGGTAACTAAGTATGTTAGACAGTCAAAACTATTCCTTATTTTAATCTTATGAACTCCCTCAATAATTCGCACCATTTTTTTTATCTAAATCGGAGCAACTTCAAATTTGACCCCTGTACAACTGAAATTGACCCTTTTATTGATTTTTGCTGTTTCTAGCCTACAACTTTATGTTGTAGATCGTACAAACTATACACTGTAAAAATTACAGCGTAATTTTACAGTAAAATACTGTAAAAAAACTTAGAGTATTTGACTGTAATTTGGAAATACAGCAAAATACTGTAAATTTTATGTTCAGTTTCCAGGCCTATGACTCAATTTAAAAGTGGAGCCTTTATTCGAATTATAATGAGCATCAACATTATTATACACAATTATGAATTTTCAATTATACGGTTAAGTACTAAAATTGACAGGAAAAATACTGTAAATTTTACAGGAAAATACTGGCAGCAATTCTGCCAACAAAATCCTGTAAAATTACAGGTTTTACAGGTTTTCTTTCAAATTTACTGTATATTTTACAGTTTGATGTAATATATTTTACAACAAACTGTAAATTTTTCAGTATATGCACCGTAAAAATTTGTTGATAGGCCTACAAAGTTAGGGTGTTCGTCAGTGCTTTTTTATTCTCCACACATTTACAATCTCTATAATAATTCACCAAATATATATGTTTTATATGTTTTGATTAAATTAATTTTTACAGTATACTGTAATTTTTACGGTAATTTGTTGGCAGAGTTGCTGCCAGGATTTTCCTGTAAAATTTACAGTATTTTTTTACAGTGAACATTTCCTGAATCCTTGTGGTTAGACAAATAACATGCTTTCTTTCAACATGATTGGATCAATTTAAGAATTTGACCCCTGTACAAACTTTGTCTTGGCCATTTGCTGCACTTAAGAATCACGTTTTGGGGGTCTCTGTCAGTCTGTAAACATAACTATTAACTAATCACTCAAACCTTTTGTACTTGAGATGTGTTACAAATGTTTGCTAGCTCCTGGGTTACATGGGGGACTCTCAGGTTTTATAGATGCAGCATTGATAACAGACTCTGGTAAAACGTTTCATTCGTTGATGGTGTATGGAAAAATGGGTTTTTATAGCAGTTTTCTTAAAGGCTGACTCAGAGATTTAGGAATATAATTTTTTCATATATTACAAATAGTCACGTGGAACTAAAGATAGTCACCTAAAATGTTTAATTCCAAGTTATTGGAATTTCAAAGTTGGGATTTTTTTCTTTTGATGGACAGTAAACAGTGTAGATAACAGGGCCATACTGTATATAACACAAATTCCGGACCGGAATTTTAAACAAAGATGTGGTTTTCTTTTTGAAGGACTTCGATTTTGAGCTTAGTATTTCACACAGTGATTAGGTTATGGGCAAGCAATTATGACACATGCAAAGCACGATTGTTTGTAAAATAAGGGCGACCTCATCGGGAAATCCCTGCTAGTCTGCCAGTTTAAAATAGGCCCCATGTCACTGGGGTAAAGTGGCGATAAAGTATGCAAAGTTTTCCAAAATCGGCAAAGTCCCATGAAGTGAAGGAAAGGCAGATTTTAGAAACTTTGACAAAAAAACTTAGTCTTAGTGCAACTTAAGGAAATTTTTGCGGACTCTGTAAATTTAGCCTACTTTCAGTTCTTTTCCCAAAGTGACATGGGGCCTGATGAGCAATTTTGGGAATGTGTCATTTATCTGCATTGCTATGCTAAATTAAAACCAAAAATTTGGACACTCACCAAGAGGCCCTAGGGAGCATTAATAAATAAAACACCCGTGAATTTTGTTTAAAAAGTGAAAAATGCAATATATTACATTTTCTATTGTATCCATACTATTCAATTACAAAACGATAGAAGTTTAGGTTTCGCTAGAGTTAACTTGAACTTGTTTATTATAGGAAAAACAATAGCATTCTGGAGGATTAAAGCGCCGGTATCAGGCTCGTACAGCGATTTTTTCAAAAATTGCGTAAACACAATCCTTAAATCACTTTTCAGATGATTTGCAAACCAAAAAAGATGGTATTATTCCTTCTTAAAATCAAAACGACAATTCGAAGAAAAAAGGCGCTTTTAAAGGTACTTAAAAAACCCAATAAAGGTACATTAACCATGATTTAACAGACAACCCAGCCACTCCCCCACACATACACACCCACACACACACACCGACACACACACCCACCGCACCCAAAAAAAATTCCAAAAACGATGGCTCTGGAGACTTGCACATTTGAAATCACTAATTAACATTGCTTGATAATCGAATCGTATTCCATTTTAATATTGTACATCAATATGTCATCGGCCAATACCCAGCCTATGTGTAATATAAATATGCTCTGCCCAATCACCCCCCCCCCCCCCCGGGCCCTTCTTATAGCCATTAGAAGCGTCGTTATAAGCATTTCCATC
>JAMKCH010024856.1:0-26474 GCA_023653785.1 Ophioderma brevispina | reverse complement strand
AGAAAGAAGGAGAATACATGCTTTCACAATGATGAGGATTTTGTTTTGAAATATCTTCATATATACAATGTTATACAGTGTGAGTAAAAAAAAAACCTACATTCAGAATAAAAATTAAAATAGTTAAGAATTATTTTTGCTCAAATGTTTGCTTTGGTTATAAAGAGGGATAAAC
Organism: Ophioderma brevispina; assembly: GCA_023653785.1. NCBI lineage: Eukaryota > Metazoa > Echinodermata > Ophiuroidea > Amphilepidida > Ophiodermatidae > Ophioderma > Ophioderma brevispina. The sequence continues at coordinate 26,299 of JAMKCH010024856.1, read as the reverse complement.
AGGCTTTCAGAGAAGGTTTATTTGGTGTCATTTGGACTTGAGGAAGAAGTTATGCCTATTTTGCTGAGAGACTTAAAAATAGGGACGGCGATCCCAAATAGGTCGTCCGATATATGTAATGGTTCTCTAACCACAGAAGACCACAGTCCATATCACTGGACCACACACCACACCCTCACAAGTGTCAGCCCTATGCAATACCCCGACCACACCCCATACAACTGGACCACACCCCCTACGGACCACATCTCCATACCCTGGACCACATCTCCATACCCCTGGTCTCAAATTGTTAACCTGTCCACAGGGAGTGCAACAAAAGTAGTTGACACTCTCATTTGTATTTGTTTATCGAGATAAATGACAAACAAGGTCAACCCCATTGACCTCTATTGATCTCCGAATTTTAAAAATATGTTAGACGGTGCAAAATGTTTTTGTTGCAGTGCCTGAAAGATGTACAATTTGAGCCATTTTTGAAGAAATCGGAGCAATATTTAAGATTTAACCTTTCGTGATGACCTTTGACATTTGACGATTTTTGTGTTATATCTCCATAAACATAAGTTGTAAGTAGTACAAATTATACCTTTTTTTAATCCTTGTAACAAGGCGAACACTTTGGTTACCTTTTTGCAGCAGTCCAAGCATTTTCATTTTTGACCCCTGTATTATGAATTTCCCCCCTCTATCCTGGATACTGCCCACACTTTATCGAGGGGCACCCCGATAAATTTGTTCAATAACCTTTATAGAAGACAAATCCACTGAGAAATGATACTCTGCTCTCCACGGTCACGGAATTGCCCCAAATGACCCAACTGTCATGCTGCCATAAGGTCTTTCCTATCGGACGACCTAAAAATCCTGTTTGGTCGATTTTGAGCCAAACAAATATACATCATTTACATAGAGTAACATGGTCTTCAGTGATTTGAGTAAAAACAAAGGTCAACATTTTCAAAAAATTGTTGGAAAAAATTAGTCAAATTCTAAAGCCAGAATTTTCAAAATTTGCATTCAACAATGTCAAAATTTTGAAGAAAAAATTGCAAATTTGGCCCAAAATTGCATCGCTGGTACATCTATGGGTCCTTTTGGGTATAGGTATGGGTCCTTTTTGGTATAGGTATGGGTCCTACTTCCAGATTATCAGAACCACATCCCTACCCAAACCAAACTTGAGAGCCCACCAGGGATGGAGGTCATATCCTCATATAGGACCTACAACAAATAATGCCATGTACATGTGAGATTTTGGTTAAATTTTGAACTTATTATACAGAAATAGTGATGGCATAGTTTCTTCATAAACTTCATTCCTGCCAAACAAAAATGTATAAACATTTTTCCCACATTGAGTGATCACTTGTCATATCTAGGTGACATCTTTATGTAGGTATAACAAGACTAAGATTAGAAAATATGACCTCATATGACCCTTGATATGTGACCTTTGACCTCATAAATGAGTTTGCATGTAATTTACATAAACCAAGTTTGGTTCCAATTGAACTTCAACTTTTCAATTGAGGTCAATTTTACATTTTCAGCCATTTTACAAACTTGACCTCACACAATTTGACATTGGCCATGTGACCTTTGACCTATCACAAATGAGGCCTGGGTTCCAATGTTACACCTATGACTCAAGTTTGGTTAAATCATTGAAGTATGTAGATATTCAGGCAAATGGGTTACCCTTTTTCAATCACAATAGACAACAACAACCGACAACAACATTGGACAAAGTTGATCCCTAGTGTCTTTCTGCCTTAAAGACAGGTGACACAAACAAAGGGATCCCTATGGGTCTTCCCGCCTTAAGGCAGGGGTGAACAAAAAAATGAAAGTGGGGCCAAATGTCATTTGAAGCAATCAGCCTGGGTTTAATTTATCTACTTACTGAACTGTTAGACTCATTCCAGTCTGGATCGCCATCAGTGGAACACAATCTTCATCGGTTGTATAACCTTCAATCCCAAGGTCAGACTTTTTTCTAATTGCATTCAAACCAACTATTATTAGTTTATCTATCTTTCAGTCTTCATCTTTCCCTTCTTGCATTCCCTCAGGCTTACCTTCAAGCTGTCATCTTTCTTTTATTTTTAATAGTAATCTTATTGCATTTGTCTTCTTCTTGCATCTCATCATTTATTCCCAGGTCTGTGTATTGTCTTGCATCTCCTCTTGTAAGTTTTTCTCCAACCACTATGTGTGTAGGCTTGGGTGCATCATGTCTAGCATTCAGTATCTTATCTTCAAGTCTTTGTATCTTTCTGCTGCAACTTCCTTCACACCTTCCACCATGCTTGCGGCTTTCTCTAGTACCTTCTGTTGCAATCCTAATGTCGGCCTCTGCATCTTCAACTGCTCTTTGTTATTGTTTTCTTGATTCAGTCAATGGCATATCTGTGTCAGTTTTTGGCACTTGTCCTGCTCCATCAGGTAAACCTTTATTATGTGTTGAGTAGACAAGTTTTGTACACACTTTGGCTTTATATCCTCCTCGAAGGAGAATCTGCCAACAAAAACATGTTAGATATAAGGCATGCGCAAAAGTATTAAAGAAAATAGCAGTATGGAATTTAATACAGATTGAAACCACAACAAGTTGATTTTTAAGCTAATTCTTATCTAAATGAAGATGACAATTTGATTTCCGGCAAACGTATGGGATTGTGCTTGTTACAACAGGCAATCTATTACAAAAGGCCACTACTGTGAAGGACAGAACAATGGCGCACAGTGGTGTGGCCAATAGGGCAAAGGGGGGGGGGGAAGAGTGCCTTTTTGAAAAAAATGAGGTAAAACCAGGAATTTTGAGAAAAATCTGCAAAATCAGCCTATTTATCCACCGATAGGGAGGCTCTTTCTGGACCGGGTAGACTTTGTCTTCCACCCAACCTGACTTGCCCCCAGCATAACCACAAGGCTCCTCCACACTGAACAAGCACCCAATTTAAAAGTGACAGGAGGAGATTTTTTTAGATTACAATTTTATCTCAAATTCCACTGGATCGGTGAGACCACCCAACGCACGAACGCTTTAGAAGGTTATGAGACAACCCCACAGGCTTGCACAACCACAGTCGAAACCGCAAACTTGTTTTGAATTTGCCTGGTAAGTAATCGGTACCCATAGAAAACCATGCTTTGCTTTATGTGTGAACGGACAGGAAACTACTAAATCAATCACCTTATTAAATCTAAAGAGGCGTCTTGATTATTCACTTCAGGTGTGATCTAATACATTTGTAAGCATTCCAAATATGTAAAAACACCGGGGGTGGAGGTGTTCGAGAAAAATTGGGGGTGCTTAGTCATGGAAAAATCTCTTCACGTCTCTTTAACAAATTTCATCCATATGGGTGGTCCCAAACCTAAGTCCTGATACAAAACAGCTGTCTATCACCCAGCTGCTATCTTATTGAATGAATGATGCTGCCTTTTGGAGACATTCATTAAAGGTGCAAACGAGAGATTTCACAATAACAGGTGTCCCAAAAAAGGAAAAATTCTGATTGAACCTGTGTAAGTTTATATCAAAAAATCTCCCCATCTGTAAGAATTTAGCTGAGAACATGTTTCTTTGGTATACAAAAATTTGCTTAATTCAATCGGAGCAAATATGAAATCAGGCTGTTTCTATTGAAAAAATAAGCAAATGATGATTTGTCTGGTGACCTACAGTTAAGGGATCAAAGTTCAAAATATTGTGAAATGATGGCAACCCTAAACTACCTTAAAGGCTGACTCAGGATTTCAAAAGGAATGGCACCCTCAATTTTTTTAACAAATTGTGGTTTTGTCCCCTTGATTTATTATAATCATTATAAGTATTTCTGTGCCCAGGAGGGAATCTATTGAGATCTAATCTATAAAAACACTAATATCACCGGAATAAGGATGCTACTGAAATCTTCTCGTTGCACCGTTAAGGAGAGAGAAAATCTTCCTACGGTTTTACCCTCCCCTGAAAGATGCATTAAAGGCTGACTTAGAGATTTCTAAATCTAATCTTTTTTTCATATTAATTAAAAAATAGTCAACTAGAATAAAGATATTCACTTAAAACACTCAATTCCAAGGTTTGTGAATGAATTTGTATTTTTTTTATGTTGATGTGTGAGCATTTTATGTAATAGTAGATAGGATACATATATACACCAATATTTGGTCTGAAATTTTATTACAAACGTGTGATTTTCTCCAAGGAGATTGATTTGAGCTGATCTATTAACACCGTGCTTAGATGTGGACAAACCACTATGTATATAAAAAAAAAATCAATTTGTTAAAACAAGGTGGTTCTCGAACCACAAGTGTCAACCTTGTTGCGCATAACTTGCTTTTGATGCAGTTGGCATTGATGCGTAGAAAGAGAACAAATGCATGGAGAGAAGTGTTATATGTTTGTAGCTAGAAGTGCATTTCAAAAAGGTTAAACAAGATGACCAAGTTTGAAAAGTAATCAGGCATAGCGTTTAGCTAGCAGAGCATTTAAAAGGTTAACCAATTTCTAAAACTATGCAAATAAAGCTGATTGAAATTCATGAATATGGAAATAAAGCAGCTAAAAGCTACACACACTCACTTATCACCCTACCAAGTTTGAAAGTTAATCGGTATAACGTTTCGCCAGCAGCTAGGCATATTAAAAGGCTTAAATGAAAATGTTTGGAAAAATGCAAATAAGCTGCTTAAAATTCAATGAATATGCCAATAATGCAGCCAAAAGTACACATGATATTGTGGCACCTTCCTATCATTTGCAAGTTTAAGTAAATCTTAGGCAAAGCATTTAGCCAGCAGGCATTTTAACCAAATTGTCGAAAAGGTTAACCGCATGTGTGAAAATATGGCAATAAGATAAATGACATTCTGAATATGCAAATAATGCAGCAAAAGCTACAGTCATGAGAGTGGCACCTCACTCTATCACCGTACTAAGTTGGAATTAAATCGAGGAGGTGTTAGCCAGCTGAGCATTTCAAAAAAGGTTAACCGAAATCCTGTAGACGAATATACCTACAGAGATCAGAGTAAAGATGTGAGTCCATTTAACAGCTCGAGCGTATCGAACCAGGTCTGTTTCGGCTTTGCAATGACTTGGCCACACTGTGGCGCTATGAGCACCTAACGTTTCTATGAGCGAGGTATCCTGCCAAAAATCACGGCAATTTTACCCAATTCTGTGCTTCAATTCTTGACCTAACGTGAATATAATTGTTCTTAGAACCGGCAGCACATTTATGTGTTTGCCATGCTAATCAATAACGTGTTTTCATATTGACATAAGTCAAAATTAAAAAAAAGTCCAATTTAGATTCTATTCTTTGTTAAAAACATATGAGTTTGACAATAAAACTGGTGCACAAGGTGCTTCAATTCTAGTGATATTGAAAGACAGAAATGATCACATTTTAAATTAAATCAGTATATTAAGATACCCAATAATGTCATTAATACATTGAAATTTCAACAAATTCTACATGTTCAAAGAGTGTTACAAAATTGGGTCCATTTTAAATGATTCATGGCTTGAATGCAAAAGTAATTGATTACTAAACTGTGTCACGACTTTTGACCCAAATAACACGCACGTGTGAGCATCATTGATTGAAACATTAGCTCGCCACACTCAAATTTGGGTTTACATTGAAAGTATGGAATAACGATTAATACGTTCTCGATCAGTCGAGGGAATTGTTGAATTACATATCATAACGTTACCAGACAATTTGCACGCTGCAAAACAATCCATTGATTACCTGCTTCGAATCTCTGTTAGGTATATTCGTTCAGCCGCAAATCTCAGAAAATATGCGCAAATAAGCTGATTTAAAATTCATGAACTATGCAAATAATGCAGCCAAAAGCTACGCATGATATTGTGGCACCTCACTATTCACCCTAGCAAAAGAAAAAAAGTATCGGCACAGTCCCGGAAATATACGGGATAGTTTCCGGTAATTTTTTGCTGTATATCTGAAGGTACCAAAAGGTCCACTAGCGGTACTTATTGGGATATATTCCATAGCTACCGCTAGGGATACTATTCAGATAGGTATTGAGTGTCGCCACAAGCAAATGCTAGGTATGGCATGTTCCATGTGGTATCACTAGTATCTGACAAAGGTACCCACTAGCGGATACCTTTCAGATACCTAATATCTGAAAAAAGGGGTTATCCGCTAGGGGGGACCTTCAGATTTAACATCTGCAAGAGTACACAAATCAAAATGCTAAAGCAGTCACATGATCCACCAGTGGAACTAGCGGATACTTGGTATCTGAAGAGTATCCAGAAGAGGCTTGAACAAGGAATATGATGGTCCAATACCAAGTTCAAAGTTCAACCAATTCAGAGCTAGTAAAACTACTGCCATGTACCACTAGTAGTTTCTGCAGTTCAGGTGAATACAACATGCATGTAGTGCGCCAACTGTTGTTATCTGAATTCGTCAGCATGGATGTTAATCTTCTACCTGGATTCTGTAATCCATGGGGACATGCTAGTGTTATATCTGTGCGTGAGCGCCTATCTCGGCATGGCTGCTTATATCTATGACAGGTTCGTTGTGCACACAAAAGAAACCCATAAAATTTGTCAACTAAAGCTTCCTGCATGGCCCGTGCAGGCCAGATGAATTACATGGTAGGATTCATTGTTGATACCAAATTGATGCATGAGTTTTTAAATAAACCTCTTTGCCAGTTGGCTATATTTGTTGAAGCAAGGCTGTATAGAACACTACCTTGTTTGAAGAGTTTTGAAATCAGTGTGTGTTTTAAGCTACATGACACTACTACTTTATGTATTTCCATGATGTAGTGTCATTGTGAAGTGATGAACTTAAAGGTATTAAACTGCAATACTGTATACCTTAGAGATGCTCCTACATAACAGAAGGAAATTCAACTACAAGAACAACAATGGCCGCCCTTCTGGGGCGTTTTGGCGGAAACTGACAAAGACAATGGAACAAGGTGCTATCGGGATAGATCGGATACTATAGTAGCGGGCTAGTATCGGCTACTAGTATCGGGATAGTATCGGATACTAGTAGCGGGATTGTATCGGATACTATGCTAACCGTAGAATAGAGGATACTATTCAGATAGGTATTGAGTGTCGCCACAAGCAAATGCTAGGTATGGCATGTTCCATGTGGTATCACTAGTATCTGACAAAGGTACCCACTAGCGGATACCTTTCAGATACCTAATATCTGAAAAAAGGGGTTATCCGCTAGGGGGGACCTTCAGATTTAACATCTGCAAGAGTACACAAATCAAAATGCTAAAGCAGTCACATGATCCACCAGTGGAACTAGCGGATACTTGGTATCTGAAGAGTATCCAGAAGAGGCTTGAACAAGGAATATGATGGTCCAATACCAAGTTCAAAGTTCAACCAATTCAGAGCTAGTAAAACTACTGCCATGTACCACTAGTAGTTTCTGCAGTTCAGGTGAATACAACATGCATGTAGTGCGCCAACTGTTGTTATCTGAATTCGTCAGCATGGATGTTAATCTTCTACCTGGATTCTGTAATCCATGGGGACATGCTAGTGTTATATCTGTGCGTGAGCGCCTATCTCGGCATGGCTGCTTATATCTATGACAGGTTCGTTGTGCACACAAAAGAAACCCATAAAATTTGTCAACTAAAGCTTCCTGCATGGCCCGTGCAGGCCAGATGAATTACATGGTAGGATTCATTGTTGATACCAAATTGATGCATGAGTTTTTAAATAAACCTCTTTGCCAGTTGGCTATATTTGTTGAAGCAAGGCTGTATAGAACACTACCTTGTTTGAAGAGTTTTGAATCAGTGTGTGTTTTAAGCTACATGACACTACTACTTTATGTATTTCCATGATGTAGTGTCATTGTGAAGTGATGAACTTAAAGGTATTAAACTGCAATACTGTATACCTTAGAGATGCTCCTACATAACAGAAGGAAATTCAACTACAAGAACAACAATGGCCGCCCTTCTGGGGCGTTTTGGCGGAAACTGACAAAGACAATGGAACAAGGTGCTATCGGGATAGATCGGATACTATAGTAGCGGGCTAGTATCGGCTACTAGTATCGGGATAGTATCGGATACTAGTAGCGGGATTGTATCGGATACTATGCTAACCGTAGAATAGAGGATACTGTTCCGATACTATACAGAGCCGTGACCATATATGGACAAAAAATTTGCTTGTGAAAAAAACATCCCGATACATGTTCCGGTAGTATCGATACTATCCCGATACTAGCTAGTAGCGGGATAGTATCGGATTCTAGTAGCGGGATCGGATCCGATACTTTAAAGGTAGCGGTAGTATCCGATACTAGCTACCCGGCGTAGAATAGCGGATACTGTTCGATACTATCCCAGAGCCAGAACAATATAGGGACAAAACTTTGATGTGAAAACTATCCCGATACTGTTCCGGTAGCATATTGGATATTTCGTTACCTGTCTATATTTTGCTATGGGATCCACCAGTTAGAAGTAAACTCGGGCATTATATAACATGCAGGGCTTTTTATTTGGATTCAACCAAGTCTACCGATGGACATACGGGGACAGACACACAGAATTTGGATAAGTATGTGCCTCCATGAACATTGTTCAGGCGACACAAACATCGAGGGTGCCATCCTTGTGGAAAATCTCCCAGTCAGCTTTAATGTAGTTTAGGGTTGATCAGTACCGTATTTTTAACTTCGTCCCCTAATTGTAAGATTACACAGGTGAATTTCACATTGACTTTCTTTTAATGTTTAAAAGAGACGAACATAGGCATTGGTAATTGTATCGTTGAATTTTGGTTCAGTATGAATGCTATATTGACCCTTTGACTTGGCAAGCATTGTTCGAGGGTGAGAGCGGATGCCACTGAATTTAAGAAATCAACAGTAGAAACAAACATGCTAGTATAGCTACTTGTATGACGAGTAGTTAAAGACACTCATCAGTGATTTGAAAAATATTTGAAATTGGCAGGATAGCTTCAAAGTGAAGATTAAGTCGTAGAATTCTCATAAGTACCTTTTTCCAGCTGTAAGAATGACAGAAAGTGGTGGTGGAAGGAAAACGGCAGTGTTCCAAGATACGATCTCCATTCAATTACGTGTGTAGTAAGTGTCCGAAGGGACAATAATGACTAAATCCCTCCGATTCGGTCCTTATTAGGTTGTTCTGGTCTTACGAATTTGCAGGGTATGTTAGGATACCTGGACTCTTAGATACATGCAAAATCTGTTTTGATGATTTTTTCAATTGCTGATTTAGCAAATCATGATAGTGTCTTTAACATTCTAAGGATTGAAGTCCGCCATCCTTTGGGTCAAAGAGTAGTATCATATTCTCATAAGCTACATTGCACATACAGCATGTTAAAAAATACTGCAACTAAACTTGCATCATCATCCCCATGGCAAGATGGCAGTATAGAACATGACCTCAGATGAACTTTGACCTTGGTCTATGACCTTTGACATCATGCACATATGAAGGAACCCCTTTTGCACCTTAACCCCAAGTCTGGTTTCAATCGGACTTCAACTTTTCGAAGGAGACCTGAAAAACGAAAGCCTAACCTTGGTTCGAAAGGCTAACCAAACTGGAAAACACACACATACACGCACATGTATATGGACATGCATGCTCTTGCAATATATCCCTCTGCTTTTCAAGCCAGGGGGATAAAAAAGTCCCTCTCACAGACCACAGAATAATTACCAAAAATCAAGTTTCATACTCAATTAAGTTCACACATATTTAGAAAGGCAACTCAATTTTGTAGTTCCTGTGAAAATTTCAAAGGTCTCACTTCATCAGTTTTGAATACACAGGCTCTTATGTAACAGCAATTGCTTTCTGGCCCATTAAGTTTGATAAAAAGAAATGCACACTGCAGACATACCATACTTTATTCCATCTTTACTTTTATTTCAACAACCATGTTCAAATTTTTGTTTTTAAGTAGCTAAAGTGAAGTTCATTTACTTTTTTAGGGTGGCCAAACTTGTTCGAGCTTAGGCTCATTTTTGGCAGCCTTCCATTGTCGTAATCCATGTCTTCATTTATGTGTAAATGGAAAATAAACTGAAACTTAAATGAATATTAATTAAATTTCAGTTCCACTGACGTGTTTGCTTTTACAGGGTGTGTTCCACTTATGGTTTGGCCTATTTTATTTCCTTCTGCATGTCCTTCCACCTGAATTCCATTCAGGTTAATGCATTGATGCGCCCCAGAGGGTGTATTGAGTCAATCCCACAATGCAACAGTTTTGGGAAATTACACCTCACTAAGGTTATGTGATCTGACAAAATTCTTATTCTTAACACATAAAAACCCTGACTTCTACACTCATTTTAGCACACAAAGCATTAGTACTTAAGGAATTTTTAGCATGATCATGAAATGTCTTGTGGCTCTTAAACTTCTACGATACTTTTTATCCCTACCTAAGTATTAACATGTGTTTAGTACAGTATAGGTACATTACAATGTATTATGGGATTAATTCAAAACACCCTCTGGATGTGCCCTATTAATCATTGCATGAACAGCACGTCAAAGGATTCTTGTCCTTCTCAATGCTGGGACTACATTGCTGACGTGCTTGGTCAGATACTGTATGTTAAAGGTGCTTGTTCCGATTTATGCCTATTGTGTTCTATGCTTGATATGAGAGCCTGGCACTTGCACGTACGCCCTGTCAAGTAACGTGGGAAACAAGCTTGCGTTTTTTGACGGTAGAAGCAATAATGCATATTGCAAAGCCCTATTCAATACTGTGCTAATTAAATGGTTAACCACTAAAACAGCAGTTTTTCAGTCATATCTTGAGAAATGGATTTGAGGGCTCAAATTTCAGGACGACAATGAGAAAAATATGGCCTTTCTTCTGATATCAAAATCGATACTACTTCCAGGAAAATCAGGGAGGTCCCAAAGACGATCGGAACACGCACCTTTAAAAGGGGTTGTTGCATAAACCTTTGATTTCAAATAACCTCAAGGGTAAAATTCACAAGGGTTCCTTGACTTGCAGTCAAGGAACCTTGGTTTGGTGGCCATGCTTCTACGCCATGCCTCAATCCAATGACTCTCTTGGGAAAGAGTTCTTGAAGCCTGTCCCTTACCATGATGGCATGGTGTGCTGGTCCCCCATCTTGACACCACCAAAGTCGTGGTAGACCATCATTCCATCCTCTTCAGTGTCTAGCATGCAACTCTGGGGCGACAACGTTGTTAATCATAGTGATGTATGCAGTTCCAGTGACATTGTGCTGGACAAATATGGTCCAATAAGATGATCATTCCCTATCATGCCAACCCAAACAGTCACTTTCTCCTAAAAATGTGGATCATCATAGGTAAAATTTCTGGGCTTCTTGTAATAAAAGTAAAGATGGAATAAGGTATGGTATATCTGTAGTGTGCATTTCTTTTCATCAAACTTGGAATGGAATAAGCAATGCTGTTACATAAGAGTCTGTGTATTCAAAACCAATGAAGCATGACCTTTGAAATTTTCACAGAACTACAAAATTAAGTGGGCTTTTACAATTCTAATAAATAGTGAACTTAATCGAGTATAAAATAACTTGATTGGGGTAATTACTTTGTGATTTATGAGAGGGGCACATTTTTGGGGACATGCTGTATAATGAGCTCCCTGAGCACTACTCTATGATACAATCTGTCTGATTGGCTCATTACAGGACACAACTTGAGATAGTCCTCTGAGTAACCAATCAAAATAGTTCTATTTCTCTGTGTAAACCATACCAACCTCTGTACAGTATCTCTGATTTGCTCATTACATGATACTACCTTCCAATTGACCAATAAAAGGGTGCTTAGATGTCAATAGATAGGCAGGTACTGCCCAGGTTTTATTACAATAAATTATTTCATCGGCAGAAAAATTATCCCATTGAGTCTTCCTGCTATAGCGAGTGACAAGTGCAACACCAATGAATATTAAACAGTTGTGAAAATTAGTGTGCATCAGTGATGGCGTCAGAGGGGGGCAAGAGGAAAATGTCACAAAAATCAGCGATTTGGGGCCAAATAGGTTAAAAATCTGAATTTTGGATATCTTCCCCCCAAAAATTTCACTTTTCTGCCCATTTCCCCCCAGAAATAGAAGTCTGACACTGCCACTGGTCTGCATCCGTGGGTTCAAAATGTATGTGAAAGAGGGGTCCTCAGCAACTCAGAATTTTTTTAACTTATTCACATTTGTGACCCACTCCTACAAAACCAGGAACAAGTCGCAGCGACTTATTCCTCATTTGATGAGAGCCAGTCAGAAATAAGGGGTTCCCAAAAGATAAGTTCCCCCCTAAAATTCGAGGACATTCGTTGCATAACTTCACTTAGAACTGGATGTTTAGAAAATTTCAAAAAGTTTTAAGAGAAGAAACATTTGGCTCTGCAACAAAAGTCGTTATCTTTCAAAAACCACCTTTGGCATCAACACACACTCGCTTTTTCCAAAAGAGATGTCAGAAAAAGTGGCACTTTACCGTATTCAAAGTCTAAAGTCGAGAAATTATTAATTTACAACAATGATTTCCTTTCTTTGTATTCATTGCGGTCTGAAGTAAATAAACTTAAAACATTGACGCATAGGCAAACAAATAAACAAACCAGACAAATATGCAGGAAAACAAATAAAGAGATGTAAGCTTTACATTCATCAGTATCAAATAAAGTCCTTTTTCTTTGCATATTGCTCTTTTTATGAATGAAAGAGGTAATGTTTGAAATGTCCGTTTCAAATCAAAATAAGCTTAATTGTTTGTCATTCAGGGTGACACTCAATAGTCACTGTTTCTTCATCTGCACTGATGACATCATTGTAGTGTTTACACATGCTGTTTACCAATTTGCTGATCTTCTGTTGAGGAATGTGGTTCCATGCTCGCTGGATAATTCCACCACGTTGAGCCAGTGTAGCGTTCTCCTTTATGTGTCGATCTGCTTCACATTTCACCTGTTGTTGCTTACACAAATCTCATCTCATTATTTTTTGACTGCATATTTTGTCTTGTTTGTTAATCTGTTTACCTATGCGTTAATGTTTTAAGCTTATTTACTTCAGACCGCAATGCATATAAATAAAGGAAATGAAATCGTTGTTGTAAATTGGTAATTCTTTACTTCAGTCCTTTGAATACGGTAAAGTGCCACTTTTTCTGACAACATCATTTTTGGAAAAAGGGAATGTGTGTTGATGCCAAAAGTGTTTTTGAAAACCAACGACGTTTGTGGCAGAGCCAAATGTTTCCTCTCTTTAAAACTTTTTAAAATTTTCTAAACATCCAGCTCTAAGTGAAGTTATGCAACGAAATGTCCTCGAATTTTAGGGGGGAACTTATCTTTTGGGAACCCTGTATGTCAATCCCTGGTTCATTCATCTTTATTCATACACTCTGCGTATTTACGCATATACTGCAGCGAATCAGTGAAGCCGTTAACAAAATACGCGAATGTAGCGTGAGTGGATTGAAAATGTCTAGTTGCACTCCGCGTACTGCGTAATGTGCTTTCAAACACGTACGCGGCGGGCAGAACTGATTTATTTTCTCAGTGGGTAATTTGTTTTTAATCTCTATGATAAATTAAAGTTTTAAAACTAATTCCTAATTAAGGTAAAATTATTTTGTTTCTGTCGTGTATGAATTAGGTTAATAACTGCGCATATACGTTTGCTCGAAAAATGGGACAAATCAATGCACTTGCACTGAATTTTGATGCTTGTCCAATGCACTCGCTTCTGCGGAGCTCGTGCATTAGACGCATCAAAATCTCAGTGCGCGTTCATTTTTGACCCCCTGTATTATGAATTTTCCCCCCTCCTGGATTCCGCCCACACTTTCTCAAGGGGCACCACCGCTAATTTGTTCATTAAACTTCAGAGAAGACAAATTCACTGAGAAATGATGCTCTGCTCTCCACGGTCACAGAATTGCCCCAAATGACCCTACTATTGTACCCATCTCTGGCTGGATCATATTTAAGAATCACTGTGTTTGGACACGATAAGAAGAAGAATTAGACTAGCCAAGTGATGGATTTTAAGTCTGACAAAAACATTGTATCCCTGACAGGATGCCTTTGCATCTCTTGAGGTATTCTTTGCATTTAAGCATTTGTGCTTGCGGTAGACAAAGGACTATTGGATTAATCCATATAAAGGCAACTAAAGTCATAATTGCTTTCATTTTTAAAGATGAATGAACTGGGGATTTAGATATTTCTAACTGGCTCTCATCAAATGAGGAATAAGTCACTGCGACTTGTTCCTGGTTTTGTAGGAGTGGGTCACATTTTTGTATATATACACAACAGTCATTTGGAGAACAAAGGTGAAATCTTATTTTCTTTATTTTGCCATGGCACCATGGCAGTGTTCTCTTTCAACATAAAAATAGGTACAGAATCTAAATGATATAAGGGATGCACTTCATTTTTCAGATTATGTTCCTTATAGTTATAGCTGTACCTACAGATTACACAGCACTGCAGGCATTTGACTCTTCACTGCAACTACCGTAGTATCATTTTGATATGAAATGTTTAAATTTTGTGTTTTTCACTGAAAAGTAAAATAACTATTTCTTAATATAGCTGTACTTTGAGAGAAGCTCACACACTACTGTATAAGTGGAAATTTCCAATTTCCGGGTACAGATATTTTCGCGATTTTAACAGATATGTCAAATGCATGAGAATTTAATTTCATGGTATGGACATCAATGCAATTGCAAAAAAGTTATTTTCGCAAGTTTTTATTTTCTTGTTTTATGTTTCACTAGCACGGAGTCGGCGAAATAAAACCTCGTGAAAATTTGCACTTATACAGTATCATTCTGCAACTTGCAGGATTTTTTCTTAAAGGGGATGACCCGATTTAAGTATATAAAATTTCCATCTTGATAGGATGGCCTTCACCTCAAACCCCATCTGTAAAGTTTCCCACCGATATTTCAATCCGTTTTGATGTGAGACTGAGCTAAAAACATGATTTTGTTAGCCCCATAGAGCACTCTGTAAAATTAATATTGGTCGACCAAAATAGAGCACATTTCGCTCATACCTCCCAAACCAAACATCCTTTAGTCTTTAAGATTTCACAGAGTAAATGAGAAAAATAGTAGCTAACTTGAGATTCCAAAATTGTGACCACATCTGGTAAAATCTGGGGGTTCTGGGGATAAGGCCACATGTATAAGCAATCAGGTCATGGCCCTTTAATACAATCACAGACAAAATTTTGCAACAACAGAGTCCATATTATGACATCTTTAATTTACCCTAATTAGCATATTTTCACCAAAATGAGCAAAATTTGCATTTTAAAAAAAATCAATGCAATCAATCTAAAATTTTCAGAAATTTGTCTATACACATAATGCACAATTTGAGATTTTTGAAATTTTACTAATTAGTTCTCCAGATAGCCATGGATGAATATTTATTGATCTTTCCCTGGAGATGGCCGGCACACTAAAGTGTTGAAAAAAAATGTGCACTTGGCCAGACTCGAACTGACAATTTTGGTTTTACTATAGTCGCCGTCACAATTCCTTTTCCGAAATAGGTGTCTACATACGCGCGCGAAGTTGCTGCGTGTAACGCACAGACTATACGCGTTGTCATGGATCTGTCTGGTGGGAATGCTGGCGTAGTCTTGACGCACAGAAAAGGAATTATGACGGAGAGTATAACACGGTGCTCTTCCAAATGAGCTTACAAGCCAGGGTTGGTAGAGGAGTGATAGCTATCATCTACATGTGTTAGGTCCGAAAGGTATACATTGCTTTCCTAGTGGATAGTATCAGAATGGTATATTTACATGTACATACCGGTATATGATTTATATTTGTTTTGAAATTTGACTACTTCGTTCTCCAGGTATAGACAAGAATGAATATTTATTAATCTTACCCTGGAGATGATGGCCAGTTTTAGGTTTAAGATATTTGTTCAAGTATTCTGCAATAAGCTGTATTTGTTCTTAACTCCACTTTCCCATACAATGGAGAATATCTGGAACAACTTCCACAAGGCTCAGTTACTAAAACATCAGATAACAGAGAATTATGAAGATCAACTCTAGTGCCATGAACAATATTTTCCACTATTTCTTCTCTTTTTATAGCCAGTTTTCTTTGCTTTATGAGCTGTACACTTTCTTCCTAAGTGAGCACCCCACACTGTAGAATATCTAGGAGAACCGGCACAAGTTTCAGCAACAACCCTATAAGCAGAATGCTTTGCTATAAGATTCACAAGAATCACCAAAATCATGTGGACAGTATTTTCAAAAATCTGTAAACCGCCAATGGCGGTATGGACGGATTGCTTTTTCTCCCTAGGGTATGTGCAGCTCTGGGGCGTTGAATAATATGGGTGTACATTGTGTATGTATAGTCTATAAAAAAGTCCATAAGCCAGTCTGCCTGCATGCAAGGCACTTGAAGCTAAGTGGACTGTTGGACCCAAACCTCAACAAAACTCCATATCAGGCAGTTAGAAGATGGCCTAGGAGCTTAAGGCATAGGTCTAAACACTTTCAGTCTATAGACTAAAATTATATTGAGTTTGGCTACTCTAACTCATCTAGAAAAAAGATTTGACTTTTTTGAGAAATGTTGACATTTTTTGACAATTCCCCACCCCCTGTCAGACCCAGGGGAGGACCCTGGGGGGAATGGATTACATGGTTAGTGGCGCCTTGTGTCCTCCTACAATATATCTGAGTTTAGGTAATCTAGCTCATCTGGAAAAAAGTTATGGCAAAGTGTTTACCTTTATTGTGAAATGTTGACCTTTTTTGACATTTCCCCCTGTCAGACCCAGGGGAGGGCCCTGGGGGAATGGATTACATGGTTAGTAGGGGCTTGTGCCCTCCTACAATATATCTAAGTTTGGGTACTCTAGCTCATCTGGAAAAGAAGTTATGGCAAAATGTTGCCCTTTTTTGACTATTCCCCACCCCCTGTCAGACCCAGGGGAGGACCCTGGGGGGAATGGATTACATGGTTAGTAGGGGCTTGTGTCCTCCTACAATATATCTAAGTTTGGGTACTCTAGCTCATCTGGAAAAAAGTTATGGCAAAATTTTTTACTTTTTTTGTGAAATGTTGACCTTTTTTGACATTTCCCCACCCCCTGTCAGACCCAGGGGAGGACCCTGGGGGGAATGGATTACATGGTTAGTAGGGGCTTGTGTCCTCCTACAATATATCTAAGTTTGGGTACTCTAGCTCATCTGGAAAAAAGTTATGGCAAAGTGTTTACCTTTATTGTGAAATGTTGACCTTTTTTGACATTTCCCCACCCCCTCTGTCAGACCCTTACATCCTTACATACATACATCCAGACATTGCCATTTCATAAGCCGGATTTTGCTACGCAATCTGTCCAATAATTCTTTAAATCATTAATCTAGGGCATCATGCTTCATTATGTACGTTTCTTTGTCTCTTGCCAAGTCAATTTTTCACATAATGGACAATATATGGGAATAATTAATGTACACATCAGTTAAATGGTTCTTCAGTAACTTACAGAACGATTACCAATATCACCTGTACAAGGGGCATATTTGCAAGATGCGTTTCCTCTTGAGAATATTGGGCAACCTCCATTTTCACACACAATAGAAAATATTTGTGAGCAGGGTTTACATTAGTGTGTGTTTTTGCGTCGCAGACGCACTTTTTCAGAGGTGAATTACGCACTTTGGTCTAGATAGAGTAAAATTTTGCATCTGTGTGGATGCAAAAAATAGCCACTTAAAACTACACAAAATCAGAGTTTGCTCTGGCACATTGCTCAAAATATTGTATCTTTTTCACTCAAACAAATAATCCGTCTGTTACTACTAAATACATGTATCAAATCTTTGAAAATAAATAGGCGTAAATTGGAAGGACTGATTTACAGTCTTTTTTAGTTCACTAACCCTCTCTCATCTGTCCCAAAGGGTAATCAAGATACTCCAGAGTTAACTTTGGAGTTTAAGGGTCATCAGGGTAATTACTTTTCAATATGCCCAGTTTTGGAATTGGATGTGTATGGATTGTTTGCAGTAGTGTAAACAGTGCTCAAACCTGTTAAAACTTGACATTTAGGTAATCTGTAATGCATATAATTTGAAATGGACGCACTTTTGCTACCTCAGGGAAACAAATTTGCGTACAAGTAGATGCACTATTTTCAAAACCTAGTGTGAACTCTGTTTGAGTACTGTACAAGATTAGTAACTAACACATGTGACAACAGAGAATGATCAAGATCATTCTGTGCATGTAGTTCTAGGAAAGGTATTTCCCACTTTTTCTTCTGCTCTGTTACTATCTTCATTTCCACACATGATGGAGAATGTCCACAGACACTTGTGCAAGGTTCAATATTAGACAAAGGAGAGCATGGGGAGTTTCCGTCACCTGACCCATCTGACACACTTTTTCTGACACAGTTTTTTTTAATTTAATAAATTCAGGCAATTTCAAGGTTTATTCCGTTAAGGTTTCTGAATTCTTAAGTGTCAGATGGGTCAGGTTACGGAAACTTCTGAGAACGTGTGGTCCAGTGGAAAGCACAGGACTCATGACCATTACACTCTTCCAAGTTGAGAATTTGAGCTTAGTTGCTGTGGCTTGTGTGTTTGTGTCCTTTTATGCCAAGATAGTTGGTCTCAATTGCCTCATTGACCCAAGTAACAATTGGGTACAGTAGTTGTTATAGTCCACTCAATCTACAGTATGACCTAGACATAATTGCTACAGAAGGTTTTCTTGCTGTAACTTGCTGTACAAACCCTCCCAAACAACATATCAAAAAGGTAGAAAAAAGGAAGCATGGCAAGACATGCTAAATTGCATAAAACCTACATACTATTTTTGCCTATATATTGGTTATTATTCAACATATTAACTCTTGTTTAATTGAAATGTTTATTTTTTTTACAACATATTAACTCTTGTTTCATTAAACTGTTTATGGTTATACATGCAAAATGTGTTGTAATTGATACATTAAAGTGGAAGTGAGATGATAATTTTTCAAGATGGCTGCCATTTTTACGCCAAAATTTTAAACCCCGCCAAAATCGAATGATGGGACCAGGTGTCTTTGTGTTCAATTTCTTCAGGCATTTCTGAAACTCCTCTGTAGTGAAATGTCCAGTCTTGGTATGGGAAGGGTACCTGCTCTCTTGTGATTGAAGAACGGTTTCATCATGGTTGGTGTTATTCTGACCGTGTTTGCCAAGTAGAGAGCTAACGTTTGACCCCCTGTGTTAACGCACTCCTCAGCTGATTCACCTCTTGAAGGTTGGTGATCTTTCTTGTCAGTCATCTACCCAAGGCCTCCCAGGCAGCAGTATGGTTGTTTTTCATTTCAAATTAGGTGTCCAGCGCGTCTGCGTTGACTGAACATCTTCCTTCCCGCCGCACGCACCATGGTGTAAGCATCTTCAAGTGCAGCTTAGCAGCATCAGGTTTGTGCTTGAACTTCTAATGGATTAGTATGGTGTTTCTGGTAGTCCTTCCTCTAGCTTGGTAGAGTTTTGTCATTTGGAGAGGCAAAGGCAGTGTCGTCTTCTTCCTCCTAGGTAGCATCTCAGTGCGCATTTATTGTTGGCTGTTGTGAGGAATTATAATACTGTACAGGCGCTTTTTTGTCTTCAAGCTTGTCAACAAGACGTGTTGAACTTTTTATATGCTGCTACAGTATACTACTGCTCAAAAGCTTGTATTTCCCACTATACCTTCCTACAGTTGATTGTTTTCATGGATCTCTGGAGGAAACTTATTCTGGCCCCTACAAGAATACTTAAATATTATCAGACTTTAACAACTTCAAAAAGTTTTGTATATAGGCTTGTTAATCTATTCTTTCTGACCAGAATGTATCCAGCTGAAAAGTTCTCCATTTGGGTGAACTGTGTAGTCCACAGTCACTTTGCTGATTTGGAATCTTGTTTTAGTGGGCAATAAGGTTAAATTGTTACACATTGAGCCTTCCTGTAACATACCATTTCTGTTGATCTCTGTTTGTTGCAAGTGACAGCGTGTCTCGTCCATGCTTAGCTTTTTGTAATCTCTAGGGATGTTACGATGAGGGAACTGAAACTGTGGTGACTTGGATCTTCGGGTAAAAATGAAGACAATGGGGGGGGGGGTCCCCTTCCACTAACGGTTACGCAGATGTGCATCGGAATAGACCCTTTCAAACTGGCTTGTACCCAAATGGACCGCTTTTGGGCTGCTGTCCTACCTATTGCCCGGGCTAGTACCAATTTTCTTCTTTTGCTAATCCCTTTTTTCACACATTGTCAAGTAGTGCGCGCAAACATTTTGAACAAATTATAATTTCATGGCCAGCAATTTTATAATTTCGTGGCAATTTTGAATTCTGTAGAGAGGCACTTCTTCTTTGTTTACCTCAGCGGCACCCCTTGAATTTTCATACTGGATTAGACCTCATTTTTTGCCTTGTTACCGTAATGTCTATTTAATTGTACATTTATCTGGATGGACCCTACTTTTCACCTGGCTGAGGCTCATCTAACATCACTTTCAGGTATGCCCCCCCCCCGCACTAGCTACTTTTTTTGTTATCTAATTGACCCAATGTGTTTTTGAATTAATACTACTTAATACTATCTAATAATAATGCTAAATAAAAATCCTCGCCTAATCGGAATAGTCTGACAATCATTTATAATGCAAATTTAATTTGGTGGGAAAACTGCGGCCATCTTGAATAATGACCATCATTTTCCCACTTTTATATCTCATTGCAAAGTGCTAACATTTTTCCAGGCATAGGCATGCAAAACAGGTTCAAATACTAACAAAATTTTGAATTTTCCATAAAATGCATTTATGATCTACACAATTTGTCTAAATATGGGCAAATAACTCCGTAATATAAATGCAAATTAGCATGTCTTTTGCCAGGCCTTCCCCGTTTTCTACCTTTTTGATATGTTTGTTTTGGGATGATCTTTGACTACTAGTATACAGCAAAAAACCTTCTGTAGCATTTTGTCCAGGTGTACCTAGTATTGGTCATAGATTGGTTGGACTATTAAGGGGTGAATTACAATCTAAATGCTGATAGGGTTGTGGTGTCTAGCCACTACCCCACACAGATTGAACCAAATCTTGTGACAATTTCTTTATCAATGGCGCATAATAATAATACATTGACAATTCAATTACAAACCTTAAACACCCTGTGGGGAGGATACAGGTGAATCATAAATTGTATAATAATTATATATTAAAGAGTTCATCAAATCATTTGCATTTTCACAATTTTTCTACCATTTTATGCTTTTAGCCAAGATCTCGCAGACATTTGTAACACAACTCAAGTACAAAAGGATTTGAGTGATTACTATGTAGACAACTAACGGAACCCCTGACATAAATTCTTAAGTGCACAAATGGTTCCTTCAAGGAGAGGGGGGGCAGACAAGTTTGTACAGGTATTCAAAATTTTTAAATGTGATCCAATCATGTTAAAAGTATAACCATGTCAGTTGTCTACCACAAGGATTCATGAAAGGATAGTTTGTAATTATTCACAACTTAAGTTAAAGTCTGACTCAGAGATTTCGAAAATTTATTTTTTTGTTTAATAATGAAAATAGTCAACTAGAACTAAGATAATAACTGAAATGCACAATTTCCAAATTTGGAGATGAAATCGGAATTTTCGTTGATGCCAGTAAACATTTATGTTGTCGTATTCGTCCCTAGGATACTTGTATAAAAACAAAATTCCGGATCCGGATTTTAAAACAAAGTGTGATTTTCTATATGAAGGAATTCGCTTTAAGCTTAGTCAATTTTCACACAGTGATTAGTATATGGCGAAGCATTATGTACATGCAAAAACTTGATTTTTTTGGAAATTGAGGGCGCCCTCCTCAGGAATCTCTGAGTCGGCCTTAAAGAGTTATAATCGAAAAACAGCAAAATCAATAAAAAGGGTCAATTTCAGTTGTACAGGGTCAAAATCTTATAAGTGCTCCGATTTGGATAACAATGGTGCAAATTATTGTGGAGCTCATAGGATCAAATTTTAAATTGCTTCATTTAGATACAAATGGTGCAAATTATTGATGAGTTCATAGGATTAAAATAAGAATAGTTTTGAGTGTCTCAAATGCTTGCTTAAAAAATAGGGGCTAAGGCCAAGCCCAATTGAATGCAATGGACGATGACTTTCTGTGCCCCCTACATCGGCAACTAGCAATTTTTAGACAGTCAAACTATTCTTATTTTAAGCCTATAACTCCATCAACATTTGCACATTTTGTATCGAAATCGAAGCAACTTTAAAATTTGACCCCGGTACAACTGAAATTGACCCTTTTTATGATTTTTGCTGTTTTTTCGGGCCTATAACTCTTAACTTCCTTTATGTTTTTAGATAGTAAAACTAACCCTTTCCTGAATCCTGTGGTTAGACAAATAACATGGTATATTTTCAACCTGATTGGTCAATTTAAAAATTGTAAAAATCGACCCATTTTTTTTTTTTTCTGACAAACCTTGTGCTTGGCCCCCCCGCTCCTTAAGGCACCATTTGCAGCACTTAAGAATCACGTCTCATGGGTCCCTGTCGTCCCTGTCAACATATTTAATCACTCAACCTTTGTACTTGAGATGTGTTACAAATGTCTGTTAGCTCCCGGGTTATTAGGTGATTTTGTGATTCCGCACCTGTCACTAGATTATCCTTGAGAAAACCCTATTCCCAAAATTTGATTTGATTCGGTTTTTGTGTACAGTGTTTAATGAGCAATTGCTTGTTTTTCCACGGTCCCCCATAGGCCACTGTCAGTAATTGCTCTGTCTGTTTACGGACGAAAATCAAATAGTAAATTTCTTACAGACATAACCACCGATTTTGTCACGTAAGATTTGTACACATGGATTACTAACGGCTCAAGATGTGTAAAACTCCATTTTTAGGCGAGTCGGGGGACGAGGTTGTGGATACCAAATGCCCCTTTAACAACCTGTCCATTTTCTTATGATGGTTCCTTTGCCAGTTCCATTTATGCACTCTAAAGATTCTTGAGTACTCCTATGAGATTCAGCAACTGAACATTACATACTATTCATCAATTCATGTTGTTTAATGAGATTCATACTATTTCTTCAAAATTCAAACTAAAGATGTATCTTAAGACTTGAGTCTCTTTGCTCAATTCCATTCTTCCTACCAACAGAAATCCTGTCAGTACTCTGCAAGGTTCAGCAAGCAACCACATTTCATACAGGTGGTTCATCGTTAACATTTGTTGTTGTATGAACAGTTTCTTGCCAAATTCTTCAATATTTAAATTAAAGACTGAATCTCTCTGAGGCTTTGTTGTTAACTCCTTTTTCACACACACTAAAGAATATCTTGAGCATACTGTCCAGTTTCAGCAAAACCAATGCATTATAAGCAGCAAGATCATCAAACATCTTCTGAAATCCGTGCTGATAAGTACTTTCCAGTCTTTCTGCAGCTTCCTTGACTTTGGGCCTCTATGCTTTTGAAATCTTACATATATTTTTTTCTGCGCTTCTTGACGCTGTGTTTTGTTAGGTGTTCTACGGGCACATAATACTTCTTAACCCGCTGGCGTTCAGCTTTAAGGTATTGTGCTGTGCCATCTTCCGTTTATTCCTGGCTCTGTAGGCAGCTTGGATTTCGGCCCTGGTTTTTCTCTTTCTCTGGATGCATGAGGAGAAAATTAACAAGAAAAATGGTATACTTAATATGGAATAGCAGAAACAAAAACAGACATACTTAATTGCATTTACTTGTATTACCTGTTTGGTGTCTGAATGAGACACAAAACATTACTAAACTTTATAAAAGGTCATCTGCATTATTCCAAATGCACTTAAATGAAGCTCTCTTCATAATTGGATGTATGATGCTCAAAATCC
The DNA here is from genome assembly GCA_023653785.1 of Ophioderma brevispina. Classification (NCBI taxonomy): domain Eukaryota; kingdom Metazoa; phylum Echinodermata; class Ophiuroidea; order Amphilepidida; family Ophiodermatidae; genus Ophioderma; species Ophioderma brevispina. The sequence goes on along the minus strand of JAMKCH010024856.1, from coordinate 2,288 downwards.
ATGCAAAAGTATGATTGATTTCAGGCATTTGCTATTACAGTGGATATTACATATTTAAAAGTCTGCTTAGAAGTGTCAACTTAAATATTCAAGTTAATCAAACGTGTGTTACCATGTGAATGAAACTTACGTTACATTTTCTTCTGTTGCAACTACCATAGAGTGCCAGAACCCAAATTTCAAGTGAATGTCATTGCTGAAAATTATCGAACATATAAATGAATGCGCTACAGTGATATTTAATTTTTGACTCCAGTTCAAGGCAAACAAGTTAATTAGCTAATGAAGATAAATGTTGTGAAATCCACTAGTCTAATTGATATTCTACACCACCATTCTGCACATGGCATGATCGAACACCATTCATGTTGAGAGAGTGGTTGTTGGTATCTATGCCATAATGGTACAATAGCAGGACTCTTCCTGGAAAAACCCCAGCAACCAGTGAGTTATGTCATGCGATTCGGATCCCCATTAAAAATCATGGCCCTAAGTAACGTATGTTGCAGTCACACCATTTTGAAGTAAGATTTAAATTAAGGGCTTTTCCATCAAGGGTTAAGATTATCATCTGAGTGTCTTGGTAGGAGGGACAAAATAAACGAGGTGGGGGGGGGGGGGGGGGGGGGGGGGGGGGGGGGGGGGGGGGGGGGGGGGGGGGTCCCCGTCAAATGATGGCAGTTGAGATCTTTTCATTGGTCAAAAACTGGGCAGCGTAATTAATTTCATATGTTAATAAGAACAAGGATAAAGATTAAAGGTGGATTGTTGCAATCCAAGGACATAATTTTTGGTTAATGGTCTTATGGTTCACTAGATATACATGAGAAAAGCTTATTTCCAAAATTTAAGTGATTCTGAAGGACCTTTGATGTTATGCACAATGTTTGCAATCACCAGAGAAGATGAGAAAGAAGGTGGGATCGACGCTACTAAAAAGATAAAATGTTCAACCGACCATTCATCTCAATCGGCGTAAATCTAATCGATGGACAAAGGACTGACCACTTACTTGCTGGAGAACATTACATACACCTTTCATTTTAAATCCCAGAACATTCCAATTACCCAGTTTTCAATTGGTATTTGCCCAGGGTATATACACTATGGTTGTGACCAGTACAGCGAAACATACTCGCCTGCATCAGTATAAACAACTTTGACCCCCAAATTTTCAAAGTATTTGGCACTTTGGAAAATTTCTGACAAAACAGTATGGTTGAGATGTATTGAAAAAGCCATTTATCTAATCATTCATCATACCATAGTTCTCAGGAAATAACCGGATATTGGTAAATTAGGATAAAATAATAACATCTTTTATAGAGTCGCCAAAACCTTGAAACAATGTTAGCTTACCGAAAAAAGGGTCGATTTTGCTGGTTCTTTCGTTAAAAAGTCCCTGATTTCCTCAATTATTTCGCCACGATTAAAAAAATAACAATCAGTCAGAACAACCGCGGGAGTTCATTGCCAGAAGAGATCTTTTAGCTGGAATAAGCTATTTTAGTGGGCGTGTGTCAATTACTTCGGTTGTGAACTTCCCGAACGGCCACGCTTGAGGCGGTTGACCACATTAATTCAAAGGTTCAATCGAGTGGCCCTTGAAGTTTACTAACAATGAGCTGATGAATAAGAGTAATCCTGGGTAATCGGATTGCAAAATCGAGCAATCTACTTCGTTCGTCATATTCTCTGCAATCACCACTGCCCCATAGCCACTGTACTGTTGTAATCATCTCAGAATAGATCAAATTTGCAATTTAAGATTATAGGCACACATTAATATACTTAGACCAACGTTTAGAAGATTAAAACTTGGTTGGTTTATTCTGAAAGGGAGACTAAATTTAGACCTGTGTTTAAACAGGGTTAGTCCTAACAAGAGGGGGACCATTTTTTCTTACAACAACTCTAAAAGTGCTGTAAGGGGAGAAAATTCTCAGGGATGGGCTGTTTCAGCCCATCATGAGGAAATTTTCTCACCAGGTACATTTGACTTTCACAGTATTTTGAAAGGAAAAAAGGTCCCTCTTGTAGGGACATTAACCCCGGGTTTAAACCCAGGTCTAAAGTTAGTCTCCCTTTCAGAATACCAGCCTCTATTTTTTTTAGGTAAGTTAGGGGATGAGGCTGACCACACTTTAATGAAAAGTTAAAATTAGCAAAAAACAAATAATGAACCTTGAGTTTTAATAGAACTGAATCACATTGCCTCAACCACCAAGGCCGACATACAGTATCATTTTAATATCTAATAACCTCGCCCTTTTGCTTGGTTACTTTCT
>JAMKCH010024855.1:0-106788 GCA_023653785.1 Ophioderma brevispina | reverse complement strand
TTCTATTTTGAATGGAAAATTTCCTGACGTTCTCAAGCCGGTTCTTTTCATGCCACTGATAAAGAACCCAATCTGGACCGCGAAGCTCTCAAAATTTACCGCCCTGTTGCCAACCAACTTATCTTTTCTTGGCAAGACAATTGAACGTGCACGTACTTCCCAAATTCAAGACTATCTTTTTAACAACAACCTTCGCGGAAAGAGATGCAGTCTGCTTATAGACCTTATACTACAGTACGGAGACTGCCTTATTGCGAGCTACTGCGCGTGTACAACGATCTTTGTCTTGCTGTAGAAAAAGTGATGAAGTAGTCTTGATATTCAGCTGCTTTTGACAATATAAATCACACTACCTTTCTTGACCGGCTCACTAAAAGATATAGTATAACTTCCTCAGCTTTAAATTGGTTTGCATCGTATTTTTCAAATCGTTCCCATACATTATTATACATTATTATCAAAGGCTCTGTTTCAAATCCACATATCCCACTAGAAGGAGTGCCACTGGGATCCATCATCGGTCCGTTATCATTTACGATGCACACATCTTCACTCGAGGATATTATGGCATCTCAGGGTTTTGCCAGAATGATATATTCCGACGCCACTCTTGTTCCAAAATTGGAACAATATATTGCTGACATCAAGGCATGGGCCACAGCTAATGATTGAAACTAAAAGAAAACAAAACTGAAGTTCTTCACATTATATCTAAGTTTAGAAAAAATTCTCCACTTCCGTCTGTTGACATTGCTAATGTTCTTATTCAACCTGTGAAATCGGCTCGCAATCTTGTGTTATTGTACTGTCTGTTCAATTAACTTAGATGTCCGGTTTTTATTAATTATTTCAAAAAATATACGCTTTCGAAAAAAAATAATGAAAGAAAAGTTGTTATTCATCATTGGACATAACAAGATCATTGGGTTCCAACTTGAAAACATACTTCTTTTTTGTAGTTTTATTCATTTTACACTGATTTTCATTGAAACGACAACAAACTGGGTCCAGGTGAATATTGACTTTTGACTCTGAAACTTTAATGACAGACTCATTCACGAATTAGGGGCGCTTCAAAAGCATGTTTATATTAACAATATTATTGATTCGTGGACCTTACTTTGATTTCATGTGTTTGAGCGTGCATGAATGCATGGGCATATAAATGCATCGTTGAAATACCGATACTTTTAATAGAGGTTCTGTCTGTTTTATTCAATTGGTTACGAACAAAAGAATCACACACCTCTACTGTAATGTCGTCCATTCAAGTTAATGCCGAGTGACACCTTGGATATCATCTCGTTTGTATGGCAAACAACGGCTCGGATTTGATCCTGTTGTACAAAGTTTGTATTATAGTCCACTCAAGTTCCTATAAGATAGACCGTTAACAGCAATTTTTGTAAACAGTTGAGGGCCTGGTATCTTGAACTTAACAGGTCGGCCCTGACTGTTACACACTGGGCAAATTGTATCTGTTAGACTTAATACTATGGGGGCCATAACGATTGGCGGGCATGGATTGGCAGTCACAAAAGAAGTGACGTAGGATGTTAACTGGTCTATAGAAAAATATTAGGGCACACCTGAGCCAAATGGCTACAGAAGGTTTTTTGCTGCACCTAACAGTAAAAGATCTCCCACACAAACATAAACCAAAAGGTTAAGAAAAAAGGGAAAGCCTGGCAAGACATGCTAATTTGCATTTATCAATCTTACTGGACTAGATACGCCCATTTTCGACAAAGAGGTAGATAGCCGAAAATGAAATGTTTATTGAGATGTCCCATTTTCTGTCAGTAGTTGACATGTTTTGCATTACTAGTCTGAAGGTATGGTAGCACTTGCATTGAGATATTAAAAGTGGAACGTGATGGTCATTATCAAGATGACCGCAGTTTTCCCCGCCAAATATATTGTTGCATCCTTAGATGATTTGTCAACTGCAATCTGGATGGAGAGATCTTTATTTAGCAAATTATTATCGTAGATATTTTATTCAAACACATTGGGTTCAACTAGTGCCGGGTAGAAGTAACCATTGTCCTGCATACTCATATCCCGGGACCAATGGTGAACAATAGGGTCAATGCGATTCATTTGGACCGTTACGCAACATATTTCACGCTTTAATTCCGTTTATCGTCTATGGAGCCCCGACTATGGCCTCCTAAACGGCTATATCTGCTTTCACACCGGTGTAGAGGTAATCCATATTGTCCGGCGTACTCATAGTCCGGGAACATGGTGACATTAGGGCCAAATCGATTCAGTGACTCTTTACGACGTACGGGCAACATTAGTTTTCACGCTTTAAGTCCGTGATCGTCTATGGAGCCCCGACCATGAGTCTCCCACCGGACTATATCTGCTTTCCACACCGGTGTAAAGCAGATATAGTCCGGCTAGATCCAATTTTCCAAATTTCAGAATCTGTACATATTTCCCTTTACAAATGTGCACAGCTATACGAACATTGGTGACTTTGGGTGTTCAAATTAATTTTCTTTAAAAAAAAGTGGAAATTTAATGCAAACTTGTGATAAAAGTGGATACAGGGAAATAGAAATGGGGGTATTGAGTATTGGACTTTTAAAAAAAAGGGTGTCGATTTTGAAATAGCCGTGGTAATAGGTATGCACAGCAGCAAAAAAAAAAGCACGGTCCAGTCATGAGAGACGTCACCAAAGTCAGCATTTCGTCATGTGAACGCTGTGATATGTTCTGCACAATCCTATACTACTAAAAGCATCATTTGAGAATGCTTCAGATAAAGTCATCCCACCATCTAAATGCCAAGTAGATGGAATATATGACCGCAATGAGGAAGAGTCAACCTATCTGCACTACACACGGTACACAACTCAAAAAGGTTAGACCGCAATTACCCTCGGTTCCTTGTTGGAGAGCAAGACCGACAGTGGCCTGGGTTCGTTCGTCCGCGAATTCAGTCGTAACATCTAACGTGCATACTATGTCGGGCCTGAGTGGATCAACTTCAAAAAGTACCGTGTCCTGGTATGAAAAGGTCTATTATGTAGGACATACGCATGAGTTAGTATACACGTATGGTTACGTATGAGATTCGCGAGGAACCCCTTATCGCTAATAGCATCGTTCTCATACTCCAAGATTTTACGGAAGTGGTCCCTTTGTTTTGGTATTTGAAGAAAGCTACGATTTTTCCATTTACCCTGTGAAATAGGGCTAAAAGATATTGGTTTGGAAGTTATGAGCAAAAATATAATTTTAAACAGATATGTGCTAAGAATATCAGGTTTTGTTAGCTCTCACTAAAACGGGTCGAAATATCGCTGCAAAACTCCTCATATAGGGGTTTAGGGTTGAAGACCATTCTATCACGATAGAAACTTTATTTACTTAAATCGGGTCCGTCCCCTTTTAATATATGGTAGAATAACCAAAATTATAAGCCAAATGGCCCTTAGTTTATGCAAATTAGCAGTCTTGCCGTGCTTCCTTTTTCTAACCTTTTTGATATGTTGTTCGTGAGGGTTTTGTACAACAAGTTTTTCATCAGCAAGAAAACTTCTGTAGCATTTTGTCCAGGTCATACCATAAGATAGCTTAATGTCATTTCATTAAATGTTTTCTTTAATGAAAATGATCTACGTACTTACTATTAATGTTGGAGTTTTAGTGTTGGGTGGTAAGGCGTGCAATTGCAGACAGATAACATAATCGCATGTTTGAAAATGGCCTTAACAAAGCATTTCTTCTTTGATTTTAGTCTCTGTGAGACCTTGCTTTTTGACGGGAGTTGGTTCAAACGTTGCGGGATGATAAGGGTGAGTAACAATAGTAGATTATAAGTAAGAAAATGATCAGGCCAAGTAGAGTAAACTACGTAATTATTGAAAGCTTTACCATGTATTGTGTTGATATTATTTACGACTCAGTTTTTTAGGTAACATTTTTATTAAAAGACAGGAATGTGTAACCTACATTAAATTAAGCTTAAAATTTGAGGATTCCGTTTTAACACATTTTTGTGCCCATTGGGCGTTTTTTTTCTATTTTCTTTCTTTATTTGAAATGATAGAAATTGTAACTATGTCAAATTAACGCTTATAACTTGGGGATTCTGTTTTTAACACTTTTGCTCCCAATTGGGCGTTTTTCTATTTTCGTTATTTGAATGATAGAAGGTGTAACCTTGTTAATTTTTTTGTTAAATGTTATAATTTTTGTTCAGTTTTAAACACATTTTGCGCCCATTGGTGTTTCTTCTATTTTCGTTATTTGAAATGACCGGAAAGGAGGGGAAACTATGTTTAATTAAGTTTATACTGGGGATTCAGTTTTAAAAACAATTTTTTGGCGCCCAATTGTGCGTTTTTTCTATTTTCTTTTTTGAAATTGGGGCGTTTTTTCTATTTCTTTATTTGAATGATAGGAAGGTGGTAACCCACATTAAATTAAAGCTTAAAATTTGAGGATTCCGTTTTAACACATTTTGTGTGCCCACTTGGGCGTTTTTTCTATTTTCTTGTTTTGAAAATAGGAAGGTGTAACTTATGTTACATTAAAGCTTATAACTTGGGGATTCATTTTAACACATTTTTGCGTCCCAATTGGGCGTTTTTTCTATTTTCGTTAGTTGAATGATAGGAAGTGTAACCTATGTTTAATTAAGTTTATAATTTTGGATTCATTTTTAACGACATTTTGGCGCCCCATTGGGTGTTCTTCTTCTATTTTCTTTATTTTAAATGAAAGGAAGGTGTAACCTATGTTAATAAAGTTTATAACTTGGGGGATCAGTTTAACACATTTGCGCCCAATTGGGCGTTTTTTTTCTATCTTGCTTTATTTGAAATTGGGCGTTTTTTCTATTTTCTTTCTTTATTTTGAAATGATCGGAAGGTGTACCTACATTAAAGCTTAAAATTTGAGGATTCAGTTTTAACACATTTTGTGCCCCATTTGGTGCGTTTTTCTAGTTTCTTTATTTGAAATGATAGGAAGGTTTAACTTATTTATTAAAGCTTATAACTTGGGGATTCAGGTTTAACCACATTTTGCGCCCAATTGGCGTTTTTCTCTTTCATTATTGAAATGATAGGAAAGGTGTAACCTATGTTAAATTAAAGCTTATAAATTTTGGGATTTCGTTTAAACACAATTTTGCGCCCAATTGGGGCGTTTTTTTTCATTTTCTTCCTTTATGTGAAATGATAGGAAGGTGTAACCTATTTAAATTAAAGCTGATAACTGGAGATCAGTTTTACAACCTTTGGCGCCATTGGGCGTTTTCGAATTTTCTTTATTTGAAATGACAGGAAGGTGTAACCTATGTTAATTAAAGCTTATCACTTTGGGATTCAGTTTTAAACACATTTTGCGCCCAATTGGGCGTTTTTTTCTATTTCTTTAATTTGAAATTATATGAAGGTGTAACCTATGTTAAATTAAAGCTTATAACGTTGGGATTCAGTTTTAACGACATTGGCGTCCCAATTGGGCGTTTTTCTCTATTTTCTTTATTGGAAATGAGTAGGAAGGTGTAACCTATGTTATTATTAAAAGCTTATAACTTTGGGATTCAGTTTTAACACATTTTGCGCCCAATTGGGCGTTTTTTCTATATACTTTTCTTTATTGAAAGACAGGAAGGTGTAACCTATTTTAAATTAAGCTATAACTTGGGGATTCAGTTTTAAACACATTTTGCGCCCAATGGTCGTTTTTTGCTATTGTTCTTTTCTTTCTATTTTCTTTATTGAACTGACAGGAAGGTGTAACCTATGATAAAAACGCTTATAACTTGGGGATTCATTTTTTAACACATTTTGCGCCCCAGTGGGCGTTTTTTCTTTTTCTTATTGAAATGACGGAAAAAGGTGTAACCTATTTTAAATTAAAGCTTATAACTGGGGATTCAGTTTAAACAATAACACATTTTGCGCCACAATTGGGCGTTTTTTTTCATTTCTTTATTTGAAATGATAGGAAGGTGTAACCTAATGTTAAATTATTAAAGCCTTATAACTTGGGAATCAGTTTTTAACACATTTGTTGGCGCCCATTGTGCGTTTTTTTATTTTCTTTATTGCAAATACAGGAAGGTTTACCTATGTTAAATTAAAGCTTTTAACTTGGGGATTCAGTTTTTTACACATTTTTGCCGCCCATTGGCGTTTTTTATACTATTTTCTTTTTCTCTTATGTGGAAAGGAACAGGAAGGTGTAACCTATGTTAAATTAAGCTTATACTTGGGGATTCAGTTTTACACATTTTTTGCGCCCATTGGGGGTGTTTTTTTTTTCTATTTTCTTTATTTTGAAATGACAGGAGTGTCACCTATGTTAACTTAACGCTTATAACTTGGGGATTCGGTTTTAACCAATTGTGCGCCCTTGGGCGTTTTTCTATTTCGAGTTTCTGTATTTGCAATACATGAAGGTGTACCTATGTTAAATTAAAGCTGATAACAAACTTGGGATTTTAGTTTTTAAACACTTTGCGCCCACTTGGGCGGTTTTTTCTATTTTCCTTTATTTGAAATGATAGAAGGGGTAACCTATTGTTACATTAAAGCTTTATAACTTGGGATCAGTTTTAACACATTTGCGCCCAATTGGGCGTTTTTTTTTCTATTTTCTTTTCTTTATTGAAATGACAGGCAGGTGTAACCTATGTTAAATTCAAGCTTATACTTGGGGATTCAGTTTTAGAAAAAAACACATTTTGCGCCCAATTGGGCGTTTTTTTTTTTTCTATTTTTCTTATTGAAATGACAGGAAGGGGGTACCTATGTTAAATTACAGCTTAGAACTATGGTGAGGTCAAATGCACCAACCAAGGTCAAAGGTCAACGGGAGATCAAGTTGTAAACAAGGTGAATGGTTCTAATGCAATCTTATGCTCATGAATCACAAACATCTACTTTAATTCATTATTAGATTTCTTTTTATACATGTCTCGGTAATAAAAGTGCAACTTAAAAAAACTAGAAAACCATCTACTCCTTTTAAATATGCTTTTAATGTTGTTCTTATTTCTTTTCTTGTAAAATTATGCCTGGCGACCCGAAATGTTTTACAATGTACACAGCACTGTACACCAGCATCTGTATTACAATGACTTACTAATGCTAGCATCATCGAATGAGCACCATTTTTGAAAAACAAGAAAAAAACCAATAAATATAATAAATATATCTATTTTTAATACTTATTTTCAATTGACTTTTGTACTAAGCAAATTCCAATAAAGCTTCACGAGTCAATCTGATATTGTGTGCTACCGTTTCTTTCTTACAGAAGTATTTCCCAACCAACAGAACAACCAAAACAAGACTCAACTCCTTGGGGCGCCCCTTGTCCTTTTTAAAGGTATTTTTATTAAATGGAACTTCTTGTCCAATGCAAGACTAATGCAAATTTAGCCCATATCGCTATTGTGTAGTAATATCGGTCATACATTGCTTTACAAAAGTTGTCCTGTTTACCACACATGTAATATTAGTCTGTCTTAATAATTAGTTCTAACTCTCGTGTTAAAATATACATAAAACAATGTAATTGTGTAGCACACTTGTATATTAATAACATTGGAAACTATTTTTTTGTTTATAAATTAGCTATATAAGTCTTCGACAGAGGGGGGGTGACATATGTCAAGCAAAATTGTGCAAACTGACCCGACCAATCAGAAAAACTGTTTACATACAAAGCTTGTTGTGAGGACTAGTCTCATTAGTGCAACAGGGAATGCCACTATCACCAGTGACCAGTGCGTTAGGGGATTTAAATCACTCACTACCAGGCCCTGGAAATATAGACTCTTGATCTCAACAGCTAATATCAGTAGCAGCTACAAGTTTAAACAATGGATGGGGTGTTTCCACACAATTAAGAACTGTGTACACTGCATTTGGTTGGTCAATTCGGCGTAATCTTCTTGCTGCGCAGAAGAAAAAACCTAGAACTAATATTGAGTAAGATACTGTTTCTAGAGAGAGTGTTCGCATGCGTGAAGACTATTGACCTGGAGCCATGGCACATGAAAGCAAGGACTTTTATTCCTAGGAACAGGGGTCCAGAGGTGAAGAACAACTGACCCTAGAAGCCATGTCCGGAGGACCGCTCGGTCTGTAGTCCGGTTTAGGCTATTGTTCCTAGTCCTAGTAACGCACATTCCCCCCTCCCCGGCTATATCTCAGGGGACTTTCTCCTTTCACCCGTATCAAATACTTGAAACCCTGGCTTTCATCGTTACTCACTACTTGTGTAAAAATCGTATTAGAACCAAAAAGAAATTAACTGACAACGTCATGTACAGCGGACGGTTTAGGTCTGTTCATACTTCTGCCGCATCGTCTGCTTTGGCTATGAGTTGCAGTGGCAAATTGCAATCTCTTCCCACTACAACGGGCATACAGTATACACAATGAGTTAATCTTTTGACTGATTTGTTGTGCCTTGCCCATGGGTTGCGGCATGAAAGTGGTCGATATATCGGCACCGAAACCTCACCGCAACGCAATGCGGTAAGTATGACGGGCCTTCAAAGCTTCGCACAACATAATTAGCTGGTTATTAATAGTAGTCATGTATTCACTGACTAATATAAAGCAAGCGGCTATGGAAACCACATATCCTTTCACGAAAAAATAATGTGCACTCACATCGTTTAAATAATTCATTTTCTCAAGCTATTGATGTTAATTTGCCGCCATTTTTTGTTTGCTGGTCTCGGTAATTCCTGCTTGGAGTCAAGACAGGACACGACAAGATGACCAAAGTGAACGGATTTGGTACTGTCGGTCGTCGATCAAATCGTCCAAAGTGGTATATTTCCTGCGGACAATGGCCTCTTCGTCGCATAGCACCGGTATAATCTGTAGACGGTAAGTGCTGCGAACATCCTCAACGGCGTCATCTGGCCGGTAATGTATTTACCACCGATATTATGATGCGCTTGAGCCATCTATGGTGCCCCTTGAGGCGTCTGAAATGACTACCTTTAGGGGCCCGTGGGGTATTTCAAACTAAAACGCCCAACCTTAGACGTCTACGTCTATATGGTTAGTCTTTAAATACAGCACGACTAATCTACCCCAACGTACGGCGACATTGTTTAATGGGGTTAATGACATGTGAGAATGTTCGTAGGATAGCTCCTCATTTTTTAAGACAGTTGTAATGAAATATGATACTTCAGATTAAAATTACAAGACTAAAGATATTAGAAAGTGCTAATGAGATTATATGGGGATGGTGAAAGCGTTTTTAATTACTCCCTTTATAGCCCTTGTTTTTTACGGAATAAGCTCAATATAGTCTTGGGCTTCATTCTGTTTATGTTAGACAAGACAGGAGCGCGCCTAATAGCTTAGCGCGCCGATCCCAAATGGAGCGCTCCCATCTAAAACATGAAAGCGCTCCTTAAAACTTCATATCTGTTTATATTTTGTTCACATCATCAACCTCAATCACGTTCACGCAGCAGCAAAAGGGCACCCCAGCCGTCTTTACTATTGCTTTGTATCTTTCATCCTCTTATGTGTAGTACATGTTTAGATTTTGTAGACCCCACAAATAATGATGCCATAAAAATTTGCTAACAAATTCGCACTCTGGTTCTCAAAACAGGGTTAAACGCAAAAGTTACCAGAAACTGGTTACAAAAGTTTAACAGGGTTAAACCCAAGTTGGCCATACGAGCATAACCCGGGAACTGACCGAAGACCCCTACTCGATGCACCCTTTTGAAAGACTACCCTATAGAATGCCCCATCAGGGATCCTAATAATCGGGATAGGACCTCGATCAAGAGAATGAATGCATACTGCACACTGATCGTGCACCTTAATCGTCGCCAGTCGTACTGGCGCTATTACGCTGACGTCATTCCCCCGTTTACGATTACGCGGGCATACACAATTATGTAGCCTTGAAATTTTAACGTCTTAGTTCTCCAGGGTAGACAAGGATGTATTTTTTATTAATCTTTTCCCTGGAGCGCCAGCGCCAACGATAGTGTTGAAAAAACCCCATGTGCGCTTTGGCCGGATTCGACCCGGCGACCTTCGTATTACAGGCACTGACGCCTCTAACCAACTGAAGCTAATCAAGCAGGGGTTTGTAGAAGAGCGAAAGATAACATCTCATAGGTGTTAGTTCGAAAGTTGTCCTTCGCTTTTCCTAGCGGATAGCATCAGAACTGTAATTTTAACATATACGAGTATATTTGTTTTGATATTTAAACAACTTAGTTCTCCAGGTAGAAAGGATGTATATATTTATTTAATCTTCCCTGGAGAATGGCCAGCGCACGATAGTTTTTAAAAAAAATAAATATATACATCCTTGTCCTACCTGGAGACTAATTAGTTTTAAATCTCCAAACAAATATAATCGTATATGTTAATATACAGTTCTGATGCTATCCTCTAGTAAAGCGAAGGACAAGACCTTTCGAACCTAACACCTATAGATGATATCTATCGCGCTTCTACCACAACCTTCTTGAAAGCTCAGTTTTGGTTTAAGCGTCGTGCCCTGTAAGACGAAGGTCGCGGTTCGATCCGGCCAAGCCGCACATGGTTTTTTTTTCAACACTATCGTGCACCGGCCATCTCCAGGGAAACGATTAATAAATATATACATCCTTGTCTACCTGGAAAGCTAAGTAGTTTAAATCTCAAACAATTAAGCGTATATGTTAAATATCCAGTTCTGATGCTATCCGCTAGGAACGAAGACCCGTTTCGACCTAACCCTATAGATATTCTATCGCTCTTCTACAACCCTGCCTGCTTTGCTAGCGCATTGGTTAGAGCATCGTGCATGTAATACGAAGGTCGCCGTTTCGAATCCGGCCAAGCGCACAATGGTTTTTTTTTTTCAACACTATCCGTCGCTGCCATCTTTGCCAGGGAAAGATTTATAAATATCTCATCCTTGTCTACTGGAGAACTAGTAGTTTAAATCTCAAACAAATATAATCGGATATGTTAAATATCGGTTCTGATGCTAACCGCTAGGAAAACGAAGGACACCTTTCGAACCTAACACTCTATATATGATATCTAATGCTCTTCTACCAACCCTGCTTGAATAGCTCATTTGGTTAAGCGTCGTGCATGTAAACGAAGTCCGCCGTTTCGAATCCGGCAACGCCCATGGTTTTTTTTCCCAACACTATCGTGCGCTGGCCATCTCCAGGGAAAGATTAATAAATAATATATACTCCTGTCTACCTGGAGAACTAAGTAGTTTAAAATCTCAAACCAATAATAATCGTATCTGTTAATATACAGTTCTGATGCTCCCCGCTAGGAAAGCGAAGGAAAACCTTTTCGACCTAACACCATAGATTTCTCTATCGCTCTCTTCAACCCCTCAACCCTGCTTGATATCTCCGTCGGTTAGAGCGTCCTGCATGCAACGCAGGTCCCGGTTCGCACCGTCCAAGCGCAACATGGGTTTTTTTTTTTTCAACACTATTCAGTGCGCTGCCATCTCCGGGAAATATTAATCAATTATGTACATCCTGTGTCTACCTGGAGAACTAAGTATTTTAAATCTCAAAACAATATAATCTATATGTTAAATCTACATTTCTGAGCATCCGCTAGAAAGCGAAGGACACTTTCGAACCTCACTAACACCTATAGATGATATCTATCGCTCTTTTTAATTTCCAACCCTGCTTGATAGCTCTGTGGTTAGAGCGTCGGCATGTACTACAAGGTCGCCGCTTCGAATCCGGCCAAGCGCGCATGTGTTTTTTTTTTCAACACTATCGTGCTCTGGCCATCTCCAGGGAAAGAATTAATAAATCATATACATCCCTTGTCTACCTGGAACTAAGTATTTAAATCTCAAAACAAATATAATCGTAATATGTTAAATTACAGGTTTTCTATGCTAGCTAGGAAGCGAAGGACCAACCTTTCGAACCAACACCTATGATGATATTTATCGCTCTTCTAACCAACCCGCTTGAATAGCTCAGTTGGTTTAGAGCGTCGTGGCTGTAATACGAAGGTCGCCGGTTCGAATCCGGCCAACGACATGTTTTTTTTTTCAACCACGTGCCGCTGGCCCATCTCCAGGAAGATATAATATAAGACATCCTTGTCTACCTGGAGAACTACGTAGTTTAACATCTCAAAACAAATTACTCGTAATATGTAAATTAACAGTTCTGATGCTATCCGCTAGGAAAGCGAAGGACAACCTTTCGAACCTAACACCTATAGATGAATTTTATCGCTCTCTACCAACCCTGCTTGATAGCTCAGTTGGTTTAGAGCGGTCGTGCATTTATAACGAAGGTCCGCCCGTTTCGAATCCGCCAAGCGACCATGGGTTTTTTTTCAACAACTATCGTGCGCTGCCATCTCCAGGGGAAAGATTAATAAATTATACATTTCAATCCTTGTCTACCTGGAGAACAAATGTTTACTCTCAAAACAAATATAATCGTATATGTTAATATACAGTTCTATGCTATCCCGCTAGGAAAGCGAAGGACACCTTTCGAACCTAACACTATAATGATATTATCGCTCTTCTACCAATCCTGCCTTGATAGCTCAGTTGGTTAGAGCGCGTGCCGTGCATGAATACGAAGTCCGCCGTTCGAATCCGGCAGCGCACATGGGTTTTTTTTTTCCAACCTCTCGTGCGCTGGCCATCCCAGGGAAAGATTTAATATATCAATTATGTAGGCTTATCGTATATGGTGGCGCTATCACTATCGATAATCGAAATTGTCTAGGGCATTTGTCACAGTGGTCACCCACGCCCTGGCCCATCCAACATGATCCTGTGGTGAGCTCTTTTACCTTGGTCGATTTAGTTCAGGTTGTCACGAGGCTAGGCTTGTTTGTACTCATTTTGATGCATTTTAGTGCGATTCCGAATATGGTCGTGCTCTCTTGAAGTGGTTTAGCTGTAAGTAATCCACATGGCTTGAAAAAATATGTTTTATAATTAAATTGGGGGATCCCCGATCAGAATTAGATCAACATGAATGTAATTACCCCATTGAATTAGCCCTGGCCAACGGGCAACAAGTCATCTTTCATTAAACTAACTCTGTTAATTCTTAGAGCTTTTTTTAATTGAAGATAAAAAAACGAGAAAGTTTTGTTTGGCATAATTCTCAAATTCTCACATCCTTGCCAACTACTTCGTCATATTATTACAATGGCCCTTTTTCCTGGTACATTATCAAACATTTATCAGTGTGCGTGCCATAAGTCTATAGGCTATTGCGTGCATGTTACCATTTGACCTGTTGTGGTTTGTGGTTGTACACTATATCAGTGTAATTACTCATTGAATGTTTCATCTTCAGACTATGCCTACTAATTAGACAAAATGTTATACTTGCTGAAACATTCCAATCTTAGGCCTTCGAGCTAGGCGAACTGTTTACACTAATGACTATCAAAAATTACATTTACAAATTGGTCAATCCTCCTTTGAGAGAAATCAATAGTGGGGAGAAGCTCGATTTTAAACAACTCGATGAGTGTAGTGCCATTTGGGGCTATAAAATTTCACCTTGGTGTGCATTAATGAGTAACATTGCAGTAGCGATCCCATTTTGAGCAACGACGCGCTTTAGCACATCTCAAACACAGTGACCAGTTTTATCATATATCTTTATTAATGCGTCCGCATGTATTATATCCCCGAATCACTCCCCTCATGCCTTTCTGTCCATAAACCCGTGGCATTATTTATACATATCAGACACAAGACAATATTTTCTGATTCATTTGGAATGACTGTTAAAACTTTAAAACTACGGATTGATGACTAAGCCGTCAGTAGATTTCAATAACTTGATAATTCATCATTTATTACGTTCTTGATGTATCACATCTATTTGTATAGATCAAATCGGGGTTATTAGATACCACAGAGTTTAAAATGGCAATCGTAGACCTATTTGCGTTATAGTTTGCGTGTTTTTCACACCGTAAAATACGATGGAGTGAGTCTCAATCTGATTCTTCCCCATTCCTAAAGCCACCTATAAACCTGGGAGTTTTTTGGTAATGAACTTTTCTGGTCTGGGTATTATTCTTACCATGGCAAGTGAAGCGATTGTACTCTAGTTCCCCTGCTATTTGTGCAATTGGCCCTAGGTTGACCTACCAACCTTAATCATCATAGCCACTACGGCCTCTAGTGTATAATGCTGGATGAAAGAATCAATCAAGCCTACACGGAAAAACATAAACCCCATTATAATTGAGAATACTATAAGGGATCTCATGGTAAACCATCTGGGAGTTTATTGCCTAGGTCCATTTGCAACCCTACTCGGGAGAGGGTCATACTGTAGCGCAAAGGGAACTGTTCAGCGCTTTCACTTGAAGTAAGTCAATGCTGGCGTGCTTGATTCAATTCTATTGTTTTAAACTGCACGCTTGATAATGCGCCCCCCCGATATGCACGCATGCATATTTAAAATTCGGGTCATAATGCACGCTGCTATGCAATTTTACGTAAGCGGCGCATTTCTCGATATAATTTCCAACGGCAAAAACAAAAACCAAAACGTCTGAAAATAATGCTCTATTGTTTAATATACCACTATCTAGTGGAGCGTTTGGACTACGGCAAAATTGTCGACAACCCCTCCCCTCGGTAAAAAAAAACACAACCACGTCTATTCGTAAGATAGTAATAATAATTAAAATGATGGTTTGTGGTCAAAACTTTGGTGGCATGGGTGTTTTTTTTTTGGTCAAAACATCACGTTTTTTGAGCTAAAAACTTAAGAAGATCAAGAATTTTAATTTTTAGCAAAACAAATTTTATATCATGCAATAATCAATCTCTGACATTTATATTATAGTTTCTGTTTTAATACCACTAATAAAGGGTCTTTGAATTTTCCCAAAATCAACCTTAATTTTTTCCTAAAAAAGCACCTTTTATCACGTGTCACCACAACGATCTTACCTGAACCCTTTTAATGCCAACGAAAAATCCTATATCAATAACAAAAAGGATACATAAAAAATAAGCTTGTTAATATTTTTACCTTAAAAAATAAAAAATAATAATAATTTTCGCATTTAACTTGCAGCCCAAATTTCATTTTTTCGGCATAGAAATCATCCCTGCCACCAAATTTTTTTCAACCACACCATCAATTTTTTATCTTATATATTTATCCTTCAAATAAAGGTGGTTGTAGTTTTTGTGTACTTGGGGAGGGTAACTCGAAACTAGAGCACTTTTCAAGGCCGGGCCGCTGCGCTAATCCTAATCATCATCATCATCATGCATTAAATTCAATATCATTGTTATTCCATCGTTATCATTTTGTTTACAGAATGACTTCTGAACCATATGAGAAAATAAAAATAATAACTTTCACATTAAAGTCCAAAGCAGAAAATTATCAGAGTGAATGATGAAAAGGCGTCTTTAACGTACGGCTGGGCTATAACCGAGATCGGGGATCCTCGATTTTAATTATAAAACACTTCTTATTTCAAACATTGTTTGACATTTTATAGCTTCCAACACTGAGGGCATTTTAGTTCATGAAACGGCAAGAACGAGAAAATGAGGGCGTGTGGTCCTCGTCCCTTGAAATGTAACACTATCGGCTTTAATCCATACAGCTAACACAATCAATGTTTGCGGCCACCCAAAGTACGGCGACTTATCCCGCTCTGATCAACAAATATCTGTTATCAGAACTTCTTTGAAATATCAGCTGCCTATCACTGACGTATGCTGATCTTCGGAAACCTTCGTACTTCGGGGGACTGTCGGCAATTTTGTTTTCTTCTTCTCTGCAACTATAACTGATCCGACCTCAAACTCGAGCGACCAAGCAAGATTGTGGAACCGGATTACGGACACCACGGCTTTTGGCAGTGGAACTCAAAACAACAAGCCATTCACAATGCCGCTAATAGCCTACCTGACCTAAGTAATTAATGACCAGGATCTGAAGATAGGGTAGTGAGAGGATATATTGAGAGTTCATAGAGCGGAGAGGGGAGAAGAGGAGGGAGAAAGGTGGGTTTATACAAGAGCGAACAAGTTAATCGTATAGAACTTGAAAAAAGCGGGACAGTTGGTTTACTAGCAATTTATTGCTAAAAATTAATGATAAAACATTGTGTCTAGTTGAAGAAATTCCATGGTTTTCATTCACTGGGTCCACTGGCACACTAGGGCAATTTGAGTTAGCGGTCAGAGGTCACATAAATTAATAAAATGCTTCGATTGAATGTCACCAATTCTAAGTATAACTAATTGAACCACATCACATTTTGAAATCCCTACGCCAGTAGCAAAGGGTGTCATTTTATGTACGCATTGAATGACTCAACGGATTTTTATGCGGGGAAATAATTGTCAGTATGTGCATGTGGCTTGAAGTGAATTTATGAATGGCTACCTACCTTGGGCAGCAGTGGAATGTGCACATTGTAATGTGCACATTGCATGGTTTATCTATCGGCCGCAGCAGATATGTTTGTCCACCATGTAGCACCATTCACATCAGTGTAAGTTTTTAAAAGGGCGACGACCCCTTTTTGGACATGGTAACCTCAATATGAAGTCCTGACACCACTACTAATTGTTGATCGCACGATGAAAGTCAATCGTGCTCGGCGTTGGCCAACAGAAGAATTGGAGGGATATGTCCATATAGCTGTGCTTTGGTCATGTGTCTGTGTGTCTGGAATCTGGAATCATTGATACTGTAACAAGGCCCAAGGTTCCTGCATCACGCTGAGATATGTTTTATTGTGTACTCGCATAAGGAACCTGGTGTAGGTGCCACCAAGTCTTATCCCTGTTCTCTTATACAGGATATCTCACACATGCTCTAAAGAACTTCAGTTTGGTTGAATTGAAGAGCACCAATTGGCGTAGGGGGTGTAGTGTAGCAGGCATTCCAACTGGCATGCAATGTTGGTTTAATTCATTTGAATGGTAACTTATGTACATTATTAAAGGGCCGACCTCAGATTTCCGATGAGGGCTCCCTCATTTTCAAACAAATTGTGTTTTTTGCATGTACAGAATGCTTGTCCTATACGAATCCTGTTGAAATAGCTAAGCACTCAATCGAAGTCCTTCATGGAGAAAATCACATCTTTGTTTAAAAATTCCGGTCCGGAATTTTTTTTATACACATATCCGATGGCACTGTTATTACAATAATGTTTACTGCACTCAACGAAATCCATCACTCAAAATTGGAATTGAGCATTCTAGTGACTCTCGTTAGTTCAGGTGACTATTTTTAATTAATCTATTTAAAAAAAAATATATTCAGAAATCTCTGGGTCAGACTTTAACTGCTTACTCTCTGTTCCAAGGTGGTTCACACAAATAACACGAAGCCAGTAGGCATGGTGGGCATTTCGAACCGACCGAGTTGGCGTCTAGAAGCACTCTCTGTATTGCGACCCTTGCCAAGGGGAGAGAGAAGAGAAAGAGAATAGGAGATAGAGCCAGAGAGAGACAGAGAGAAGACAGAGAGAGAGAGAGAGACAGAGACAGAGAACGGACAAACCGTCCAAGTGGCGACATCCTGTTTTCATATAAATTAAGAAATAGCAAAACTTTAAAAAAAATCACGAACAAAATACCTGGGCTAGCAAGTTTGGCTCTGTCTGCCATTTAAAAAAAATGACACTTAATGGCAGCATTTATAATATTTTTATTAAAAAGTACGAATGGTTTATGGTTTACCTGAATAGACACAGTTGATAAAGAGAAATGAAGATATTGTTTTTCTGCGTATTTGCATTGAAATATATTTATTGTTTTGAGAACTGTCCAAAAATATCGTTTTATATTATTTTTTTTGCATCATGGCATGTAACTGAACGATTGGGGTGTTATCACCACTGCAAACATTGCATTTTCTTCCGTCTTAAGTTTGTTTTCGTCTATATCTGTCATTACACTGTGTTTTCTAATAAACAAAGGACAATCGGTAAGCAATTTGTGACTAGAAACTTTTATTCGTTGATTTGAAATTGGCATTTAATTTTCACCACTGAGATCCAGTCCTGCCACGGCACCATCCTTACATCCTGTTCATTGAGCGCGTGTTCCCTAACATACTCGGAGTTACCGTACGCTCATGCCCTATGCAAAAAAGTGAATTTCAACTCTTTAGAGTGACTACATACAGGGCCCACTCTGAAAATAGTGAAATTTCATCAACACCACCTTTCAAAAAACATTTTTTGATCAATTTTCTCTTGATTATTTACAAAATATAAATTTTTTATTATTTTTTTACATGTATCAGAAAATTGAACAAAAACCCACTCTTTCAAAGGGTTTGAAATTTCACTCTTTTCGGAGTGGGCCCTGTATCACTCTAAGAGTGAAATTCACTCTTTTGCATTGAGAGATATACTTGGTAATCGAGGCGCCCGGGTAATTCCCGGATCATAGCAACGTCGAGGCGTAGCCTCTATCTGCACAGATTGAAGGTACCAAGCATAAAGGTAAAACACCAACCCCAACTAACTTTGAGAAAAATAATGTAGTTTTGCATTTTTTTTAAAATCCTCTGAAATTCCTTTTTTTTTCCTAACATCTGTATAAAACTAGAAAAAAATAACCGTAACAGAATTCACATAAATAAGATTTAATATATTCTCCAGTATTTTATTTTCTCTTAGACTTTAAAGAAGACTTAGTTTCGCTCGACTCTAATATGCCTAAAACAGCAAAATATGGAAAAAAGAGTGTTTTTTTTTCATAACCCTGAATTTGTGATTTGCGCGAGATCAAAATCATAAAAAATATTGTAATTTGGAAGTAAAGCAACTTGAGGAAAGCCAGATAATAAGGGTATTATTATCAACACAATGCATTGATTACTTGTTTACTGACAAAAAGACTTGTTTATGGTAGCAAAACCTGATATAAATGCTTGTTTAGGGTATGTTTTAGTCGGTGGAAATACTTGTTTAGGGTGCATTTCGGAAGTCTATATTCAAAACAACTGCCCCCCCCTCCCCGTTTGGGGTTTTCAAATTTGTAAGAACCATTTTTGAGGGTTCCATTCTTGAGAGTTCCATTATCCTTAACGTCTCTTACAGTTAACTGCTTCAAAACGCACCTGACAAAAACCACGTAGCGTACCCCTGCCTTGGGTTAGTGGAGAATTACTCCTAGATCTGACATACCGCTGCCTCAATTTGCGGTGATTGCCAGTCGCATTTTTTCTAAGAGTGTGAGTGTGACATGAATGCATTTTATTGTATTGGTTAGAGATCTAAAATCGGCTTCATTACATTCACAGCTCCTGATGCAAATTGTCCTGGCAATCAGAGGGCTTTTAGTCCAAACCGACAAACACTCTACACAGAGTTGAGCTGGACGCCACCTCCAAATATCATTCCTGCGCAGAGTTCTTTCTTTGGTGCTTCAACAGTCCGCGTAAGGACAGGACAGGCGACCCTTTTTCGAAATGTCTATACGACGAGCACTGGCTTTACTGCGACTTGTTCATTTGTCATTAGCAGCTCTGGTAAGTTACTTGTGTTCATCACGGATTGAAAAAGAAACCTCCAACTGTTGAGTTTAGTATGTTCAATTTACATTTTGACCTGAAAAACAAAATAGTAGAGAGATGATTTTTGTACTAGCACATGCACATGCTATAGAACAACATAACCAAATTCCGCTAAAATCCGCTTTGGGGAATTTTTTATTAGGAGGATTAAGGGGGCAAGATTTGTACATGGGTGAAATCACATTTAACTATATAATTGTGTTAAAATGCATGGCAACATATTTCATGTACAATTGAGTAAGAAAAGGTATAGTTTTGCCTATCCCCTAAACGCACCTGGGTTCAATAGATATGAGCTAAATAATGGTTCAAGGTCATACTGGGGTAACAATTTATAATGTTCCAATTTGCTTCAAAGTGAGTCAAATTCTTCTGTTCCTATGTGCTTGCATAAATATAAAACAAAACTCTTCCCTGAAAGGTCAATATTAAATGGTGAGTGTTTTGTTTGTGTAGCGCAAACTGAATAATTTGAGTCTCTTTTGAGAAATTTTTCCCCCAGTATGACCTTGAACCATTGCTAGCTTACACCTGTTGAACCACAGTGGGACATAGAATGTAAGGGGTTCCCAAAAGATAAGTTCCCCTCTAAAATTCGAGGACATTTTGTTGCATAACTTCACTTAGAACTGGATGTTTAGAAAATTTCAAAAAGTTTTGAAGATCGGAACCATTTGGCTCTTCCATAAACGTCGTTACTTTTCAAAAAACACTTCTGGCATTAACACACACTCCATTTTTCCAAAAATGATGGTGTCAGAAAAAGTAGCACTTTACCGTATTCAAAGGTCTAAAGTCAAGAAAGTATAAATTTACAACAACGGCTTCATTTCCTTTCTTTATACCCATTACGGTCTGAAGTAAATAAGCTTAAAACTTGAACGCACACGCAAACAAATGAACAAACATGACAAATATGCAGACAAGCAAACAATGAGATGAGATTTGAGTAAGCAATACCACTCGAAATGTGAAGCAGATCGACACATAACACAAACAAACCTACTGTATTGAAGCCTGTATAAATGTTTAATGTATGCGTAAATCGATTCTAGTCACCGACGCTAGTCACCGACGGCACTTCACGCATGTGTAGTACATTCCTATTTATGCAAATAACCATAAGACTCTCGGCTATCTATAGCGCTCGATCAAGCCACGGCTGACTGGCCTAAGTTTAAATGAACCGCTTTGCAGTATACACACAACCGAATGCAGTAAATCTTTGTGTGTACATTGTACGTGTCATGCAACCATGCTTGACCGCGCCGCAACTGACCCTTCTGAGGCAAATCACAGTTCCGCGCATACAATTATGACAGCAATCGATACTCCCATTGCATTTCCCAATACAAACTTGGTTCCACTGTCGGAAAATAGCCATGCATATTTGCAACGTCAGCATAGTAAACGTTCATGTCACCTTGCATAGATGAGACAGTGTGTTCAGAATTGACCAAGTGACACCGACACAAATAGTACATCTCACTAGCTACATTATATCGCGCATAATATACGATTATTTAGGAGTAGTTTTTCAACCCCCAATTTCCGGGATTGACTCATGGCGCAACATTACTACACCAAAAACAACACCAACATTCGCCAACGGAAAGTCTGATTTGAATTCTGTTTTCAGCTTCCAATAGCCAAGACCATCCCGGATTTACCCATTATCATTGCGCATATAATTTAGACCATCTGAGGTCTAAGAAGTCTCTCGAACGTCATGAACTAACGTTGCAGAATTTCCGAAAATCTCCTCAAGCTGAATCACAAATATTCAGTAATGAACGTAATGAGCGGCGCTCTTCATTTGTAATAATTGTTACGAAGTTTATTCGTGCATAAAGGAGAACTGGCTCAACGCGGTAGAATTATCCAGCGAGCATGGAACCACATTCATCAACAGAACATCAGCAATTGGTAAACAGCATGTGTAAACACTAAAATAATGTCATCAGTGCAGATGGAGGAAACATTGACTATTTAGTCTCACCCTGAATGACAACACAATTACGCTTATTTTAATTTGAAACAGGCATTTAAACATACCTCTTTCTTTCACATGAAAAAGATGATGCAAAGAAAAATTAGTATTTAAAGCTTAAACCTTATTCTTTTTTTTATTCTTTTTATCTTGTTTATTTGTATGCCCATGCGCCATTATCTTAAATCTTATTTACCTCAGCTTTCAATGACTATGGAAGAACATCGTTCCTTGGAATTGTTACAAGACGGCCTTCTGGCCGTCTTTTCTGTTTCTGATGCGTTCTTCTTCTTCTGGCACCATTTCATTATTGCCTCTAGCTCGTCCATGGTTTGACGTATTCTGACAGACTTCCACCACACGACCACCGAGGCATCCCATTTATGTCGTATGACTTTGACCCCTGTCAGGGTCATCTAGGGGTCCCACAGGTGTCAAAAGTGTCATTTTGCTTTTAAAAAGTTTCGACGCCTACAGATTCAATGCACGTGACTTCACTCATGCATATGAAGTAGCTTGAGAGCCTGCACAGGTTATTGGGTTGAGAGGTCAATCTGAGGTCCCTACGGGGGCACTCCGGTCTTCGGTCTTCAAAAATCCCCATCTGCTATATGCAACGTTGCATGGTCACGTGACTCCATACATACGAAAGCGCTTAAGACCATTCACAAACGTTGTCGCATGGGGAGCCCAAGGTCATTAAGGGGGAACCTCCGGTCCCCAAAAACAAAAAATATTCAAACATTTTTATCTCAAAACTTAACAGAGTCAGAGTAACATACGATATCCATAACACAATATGCTACACATGGTGATATGCAAGTTTAATTTTTATTTTAGAGGTAAAAAACAAATGTCTTTAAGGGTCATTATTACTCCGGTTTTTAGGCTAAATAAACTTCAAGATTTTTTCTTCCAGAATAAACTGGAACATGCATTGTTGGCGGTGTCACAATATGATGTTTTTTTTCATATTGGGGTCAAGGTCATAAGGGGGGTTTCAAATCCGTCAATTTGTCCAAAAAATGCTAAAAATAGACCAATTGTATATATCTCATCCTATAGAAGACATCACCCGTTTATGGCTGCAGTGAATGTAACCCTTTCATGGTATAGGATATGTCTATGATAGTCTCGACCCCAAAGGTCAAAGTTCAAGGTCAAAGGTCAAAATCTACAAACTCCGATTGAGCTGAAGTTTGTCAGGAATGATCCTTGTGGCATCATAATACAGACCAGTACAGTTGACCCCATTCCGTGACCCAGGGTCACGTTATAGGGGTGAAAGGTCAATCCCTGACATGCTTGGATTGAGTTGAAACTTAATAATCTTGATCCCTTGTAAAGTTGTTAACATGTAAAAAATACATTTAATGACATTTGTGGACATATTGGTGAGTTACGGGGTCAAAGGTCAAGTCTCCGTCAAGGGGTTTATTCAGGGATCACCACCTTCCCATAAGGCCGTCTTGTAACTACTTAGATGTTCCCAGGTCTAGTTAATTTCTTACTTTAGACCTTTTGAATACGGTAAAGTGCCACTTGTTCTGACACATCATTTTTTGGAAAAAGGGAGTGTGTGTTGATGCCAAAGGTGTTGTTTAAAAAGCAACGACTTTTTTGACAGAGCCAATGTTTCCCTCTCTTCAAACCTTTT
Organism: Ophioderma brevispina; assembly: GCA_023653785.1. Taxonomy (NCBI): domain Eukaryota; kingdom Metazoa; phylum Echinodermata; class Ophiuroidea; order Amphilepidida; family Ophiodermatidae; genus Ophioderma; species Ophioderma brevispina. Next base: position 83,565 of record JAMKCH010024855.1, on the reverse strand, counting down.
TAAAATTTGCCAATCTCCAGTTCTAAGCGAAGTTATGCAACAAATGTCCTTGAATTTTTAGGGGGAACTTATTTTTTGTGAACCCTGTATAATGGTATACATTTTATCACAATTCTATATTTTTTTAGATTTGACCCTGTACAAATCGTGTCCCTTATTTTCCCCTCATAAAAATCCCCAAGCGTGATTTTTTTTCTGTGGTTACAGTAAATATTTCTTTAAATTGACCGGACTAGCTCAGCGCAAGACAAAGTTGTTGAGGCATCGGCCGTTTTAATTTTAAATGGCAAATTAACAGCATGGACAAATCAGGGGTAATATCCCATCAAAGCAACGCACCAGAAGGTTGAAACGGGTATCGGAATACATCCATCGTAGAAAATCATCTTCTATCCTGAGCTCCTTCGTAATTCCGGATCCGTCATTATTGCGATTACTGTCTAACGTCTATCAATGTCTTTTCACGATTCAGTGGTGAATATATAATTGTATTTTGTTTGATTAGTTAAAAAACGGCGTCGGAAAACTGAAAACAAGAAAAACATTACTTTTTTTTTCTCCAGCGTTAATTATTCCATTTATTCCGTTAAGGTTATCAAAGAATAGAATTGCCAATCCGGCAAAGTAATCCTCGCTGGTCTAGTTGTTAGATAACTGAACTCGTGATAGAGTGGCCTGGATTGGAATCCCCACTATACTTCTTTTAATTATTTTTAGCGGGGAACTTCGGGGAAGCACCCGACCTAACTTCTCAAGTTTCTGTATTATTCCGCCCATTGTAACATGATAAGAAGAGTTGCATTGAACCTATGGACAGCCAGCTTTGCAAACGCATGTTCTAAGATTCAGAGATATCATGTACCGCAGCAAATAAATCAAAAACAATAATTACAAATAAAAGATTTAAAAAAAATAGGAAATTAGAAAAATGGGTGAAAATTGTCGTGCTATGGTATCTGCCCAATTTGAGAATTAGACAACAGCATGAAGTAAAGATCTCGCTTTTTTCCACAATATTCAGTTGTAAAAGAAACTGCTTTTAACGCAAAAATGGATTTTAAAATTATGAAAAAATGGACGTTGGTAACATGGGGAGAAATATTACCAAAATCGTGGATTTCGTCAGCCAGCAAGTTTTTAGATATCGTAAGTCAAATGTAGTCACAAGAAGTTCTGTGATCAGGGAACCTTTGTTATAACTTTTTAAAATAAAACATTATCTGAATACATGTTATAATTTTGCTGTAGATTAAACCTTTTTCGTGAGAAAATTCACTGTTAAAATTACTTCTGGGGGTGAGAAAAGGACCCAGTTCAATATCTGACATTGTAGTCAAATGTGCGGTGTAGAAAAATGAGGTATGGTGTCTGTTGGCAGGGTAAGGTTTGTACTTTTATGCTTTAATCAGGGGTCATATTGCAGAGAAATATTTTAAGGGGTCTTGTGAACATGAATACACCATTGTTTGTGGTATAAGTCAAATTGGAGGGTTGTTTGTTTGTTTTAACAAGATTTGGCGCTTAACGTCAGCATGTTTAGGCCCTCTTATCAAGAATTGTCGTAAATATTGGAACTTTATTCCGCTTGCAGATGCAATCTGGATTTCCCATAATGAATGAAGCAGGGTAAAGATAATTAACAGGAGCTCCAATAAGTAAACAATTGGTTCAAGCCAATAAATGATCAGTGAATGTATTAAAGCAAAACAAAGTTGTTAGAGTACCGTCAAAACACTTGGTCGGAATATGAAACTAATATTACAATTACACTTGATAGTACAAATCTTACCAGAGGGATTTAAAAGCAAATTCCTTGGTGTTATAATTGACAATACAGAACGTGGAAAGAACTACAGGTTGCCATCTCTAAACCATCCCTGAAAGAAGAAAATTAAATACTTTCTTCCAAACGCATTTTTTACATTTCTTTGTATTGCAAATTATCCGCTCGTATTTAAATATGGCTTTTGGTTGGAACTTATTCCTGTTATAAAGTATGAAATTGAAAAAAAAAACCGGGGGTGGGAAACATCGGCAATGTTCACTTTAAAAAACCTTCATCCATTTTAATGACTATTTAAATATAAGATGTATAATGTTTACGACTATCTCACGAGAAATACAAACAATTATGACCTGAGAATATATAAAAACTCATTTTTGCATCTAAAGGAGTCATGTCATGTGGACCAAAGCTCTGGAACATAATGCCTGATAATTATTAAAAATAGCAAAAATCTAATGAAATTCAGAAAAAAAGTATATAATCTTACTCTCATTTTCAGCAAATATATATAAGTTGTCATTGATCCTGGAGCTTGATTGTTTTTTTGTAATTTTATATTTTTATGTTAATTTTTGCATATTTGTTCTTATTTTGGTGTTTCATTAATTTACAAAATTATTTGTTGGAGGGGACGACCGCGTCTGTCCTCTTTTGGATTTTGGTCATCTGGTCACTACATTGCTTTTGTTTCTGTATGTAGTAACCATCTATTTTGGTTGCATGTATATTATTCGGGTTTCATATGTCATTGTTATTGGAAAATAAATATGAACTGACTAAAAGAAATTGGGTAAAAAATTAGGGTTTTTTTTTTTAACCTTGCTCTTTCCTCTGGGTCAAAGGTCACTAACGTCCACATCTGCAAGTTGACTCACCCAGATTTTATTCCAAAGAATTTCAAGAACATTCTGGAATGAAGTACTGTGACAGCAGAGGTGTCCAAAAACTTCAAAATCAGGCTTTGCTCCTAGGGTAAACAGCTGTAATTTGTTGGAGAATGCTGGCTATCTCTATCCCAGATGAGTTTCATGGCTTTTAAGAAGGGAAAAACCCCCCCCCCCCCGGTCTCAGAAAGAAGTAGGTTCTATATTATTTTTGTTTTTCATGATTAAAGGTGGTGACCCACTCAGGTCTGATTTTGACACATGATGTATTCTCCATCTTTCATGGAAAGTAATAGCCCCAAAAACATCTGATTAAAAATTTTAAGGTAAAACGGTCGAGCCGTTTGGATATTAGAAGCAAAAAGGGCACAAATTGACCATTGGGCAGTGGTGTTATACATGTGGGTATAAGAGCGTTTGGTTAATAATATCGAAGGGAAAACATTCGATGGCAAAATTGTGAATGTGGGTAATGAGAAAAAGAACTTTCTTACTGATACCAAAATCTCCAATTTGATTGGAGGAAAGTGGGGGACGAGGTGTGTGGGGGGGGTTTTTTTTTGTATTGTAAAAGTTTATAATTATAACATTTCTTCATTTACATAACATCACACATCTCATCTTTGTGGAGAAGTTAGGATTGACCATGACCCAAGACGGTAATAATAAACGTCAGAAAAAAAACCGCCGTAGGTGCAATGAGAGGGGAACTTAGATCCGTTGGCAGTAATAGAAAAAGATACCCATACTGTAAATATCCTGGGGGTTGTCATGCAATTGTGAAAGGCTGCACATTTAGCGTAAATGGGATCGTTTAATGCACAACATCACACGATTAATTGGCGAATCCAATACCGTACGGATAGGAAAGTCCCGTTTTCAAAGGAGCACCGCAACACGTAACGTAATACCCAGGGGGGAGGGGGCGGGCCAGTGATACGCGTCCGTTTTTAACGAAAATGATAAATCTTATTAAAAGGAACGCCTTATTATGAGCTTGGAGTTTGTATTAAGATTGTACTCTTAGCTGATAATAACAAAAAGAAGTAAGGTGATTCGTTTTAACCAACATTGAGGTTAAATAAACTGATAAAATGTTAATCTAGGAAACTGAAAGTTAGGCCTACCTTAAAAACGATTAATATCACAAGTTATTTATGATTGCATTTGGTAATATGGTTTCTGTTAATTGGAAATGGTGTTGTTAGGTGGATTTATTTTGGGGTGCATGGTTGATGAAGGGGTTAGGTGAAGAATTTTCAGCTCCGTGCTAAATGTTAATACAAATTCCTGACCAATAGGCCTATAGGAGGGAGAATAGGTGAAATCAATTAGGATTTTAAGGTACTAACCATTGGTAATTAGTATCACAAATGAACATATAATTTTTTTTAACAGCCATTTTATAACGTTTACACGCACCTTTCTTATGCTCTGAAAGTTGGTCGCTGGAGGGTACTCCCCTGCCACTCTCGGTAGTACGCCATCCGAATGTGGACTAATAATTTCAGATTTGGAGGTATGGAATTGCAGATTGGCCAAAGGAACGGCGTTTATGAAATGTAAGCGAGTCTCTGTAAACTGAAATGATGGACGGACTGCCGCCATCCTCCCGACCTTCCGCCCCATTCTGGATGTATTTCTTAGTTTCTAACATACAAATCTGTTATTTATATTCGTGGTAACCAAGAATTGGGATTTGCATAAAAATTTTTGTGTAACATTGTCATGTTAGAATGGGTATAGGAAATTTTAATACCGTTATGTATTTATATATTGCGGAATTGTCTACAACTTCCGCTCAAAGAATTTTAAACTCGAAAATAACTGATTAAAAGAACACCAGGTTAAAGAACGTTTAAAATTGGCAAGGGGGTGTAGCCAGGGGCCAAGGATTTCAGATTTGTAAAGAAGTTGACCTTTCCCCAAAAAATGTTGCAAAAGATGGGCTTCCGTTATTTTCATGTGAGGTAGAGCTCTTTCAAATAAGATTTTCCAGAAAAAATGGACAGGATTCGTCGTCTGACAGGCCCATTTAAGTAACTGTCTGATTAAAATAAGTCCGTATAGTGCTATTTTTTTAAAGTACATGGAAAGTATCAAGGCTTAAACTTTTAAAGCTTGAAAAATCAAAACAAAAACCGCGATTTATAACAATAAAGTTTTTGTTGGTTTATCCCTTTGCACCGTTGAAGTTAATTAGTTAAACTAAAATACCTGCAGAAGACATTTAGCATTACAGCAAAACTGTGGTTGTCGTCAGGAAGGGCATCGGTCAGTTATCTTTTATCCGGCCATCCCCGTTGACGGGGACAAAACCGGGATTTAAAACTTGTGGTCTAAACGAACTAAAACATAACAGTTCTGTTAAAGGATTAAAATAAAAAAAACCTAATGAAACTGTGAGTGAAAATATCCCCTCGAAAGTCGGGAGAACAACGATTGTCGGGCAAACCAGTTGTAAACAGGCGTATAAATGGAAAATCTTCAAAATCTTGTTTTTGATTCACTGGAAAAGATATGGCCTCTCCGTAACTTTATTGTCCTATTTACTATTTTATTCCTAAATATACTGAAATCGGGAGATTGCTAGCAAAACCGTGAGGGGAGAGGAGTCTCCCGCAGAAAACTGGAGAGTTGGCATACTTATATACACCCTCATACACACACACTAACTTTATAGTGCCATAAAAGTTTGTTTCAAATGACAGGAATATGAAATGCCAAAAAATGGTACCAGCTTATTACAATGCATGTTCTTCAGACTTAGTTGCCGCACATATCTTTTGCTCAAGGACTCGTTTCTTGGTCAAGGTATATTTTTCTTGTCATACCCTTCCAGCTGAAACTTGCCTTGCACGTTCACTTCAAAATAACCTCAGTTTTATGCCACGGAAAAACCAACAACAATATTTAGTAAGAAATAATACACATGAGGTCGTTTTTTTTTCTCCTTGTGACACATTAGACATGGTTTTTTTTTATGAGAAATCATCATACATGGTTCAATTTGAAAACAATGACTCAAAAAACCTTGCTAAAATTAACAAAATTTGAAAAAAATGGGTATATTATACGTATTTATTGCAAGTAAAATCTTAGAAATGCGGTATAGCTTTTTCGTGCCCTCAAAAAAAAAATTGAGGCACGGCTTTTTCTGGAAATATTATCTTATGCTTTCGGTCCTATTTTAACGTACTACAAGACTTTCGCTTCCTGTTTAGTACATCAAAAAAACCCATAGAAATTCGATGATGAGTTAATGAGATAATTAGGTTTGGGCTCAAGGACCAAGAACCCCCCTACCCAAGCATGGTCAGGGGAAAAATAAACTTAACCACCGGGAACCACAAGACATTTTGTTTTTTAAATAATTTAAACAGATAAAAAAAACTCAGCAATCTCTCTTCAATATGTAATAATTTGATCTTGGATTGGACAAATAAACTTAAATTAGTTTAAAAGTATTCCATTTGTGCAAGCGGCGGTCGAAATGGCATTTTTGACCAAAAATAAAATGTCGTTTTCCGGCCCCATCAAAATTTGAAAGCGGCTTTTTTTTATTTTCGATTTTTAATTGCAAGTATTGTTGTCTTAGCAAAAAAGAAAAGAGAGAAAAGAAAAAAACAAGTGATGTTCCCAGTAGGCCTCTCGCATTTTGATTTTGGAAGCCATTTACCGCGTTTTTTTTAAATTGATTTACTGAGGAAAATTTGCATTTTAGACTTAAGTTGCCTCGAGATCGAAACTTTCATTAAAAAAATTGGAAAGGATCCCAAATCGATTATTCTTTTATGAACTATAACTTGACAGTGTAATAATATGATTTGCACTGTTTGATTGCCAGTTGATTGATGTGAGCTATTTCTGGGGAAAGCTCATTAGATTTTGGAATAATGGAAAAAACAAACTTGATGTTGGCCTATGACCACTCAACATGGGTGTGTTAAGTTTAAAAAAAATCTGCCCTCTCTAACCTGGGATCAATGCACTTTAACAGAGAAAAACCAGAAGAGATCTAAAAAAAAATGGTGCGACATTAAAGTAGAGTGTCATAGCCTAGCCAATCGCTATAAAACAACATTATCAAACTGGGGTAGCAAGAACATTAAGCCTAAACTGGTTTTTTTTTTTTTGCTTTGACGTGCTTCGTATAACGAAAAAGTTCACATTCTATATCACTTTATAAAACATGGAAATTGCCTCCCCTATTGTTTTTGTCTTAAATAAATTTCTAAAATAGGTATTTTATCATTTTGAAGTAATTATAATGATTATTCTTTAACATTTATAAATGTGTCAAAAAATATGCAAAAAAATTAATTAGCTCATTTGCGTACTAATTGTAGATTTTGTCATAATAACTTTGCCAAAAATTGCTCCATAAAAATAATTTATGTCCCCCATGGTAGATTAAAATTATGAATGTATTTAAAATTTTCTCTACTTTTCAGCTAAAAAATCTATGTTTACCTAATTGACACGTGCACTAAATGAAGATTTTTGGTACTAATTGCTGTAGCGTGACCTTTGAAAATTATAAGCAGTCTCAAACCAAATAAATCAATTTTTGAGTTTGAAAGTAAAGCAAGAATGAGGCCAATTTACGTAGATTTATTGGACGCGCAGCGATCATGTTGCCAGATTTTGTTTTGATTTGGTGGGAATTATGTAGATGGTGTCCCACTCCTAGCGTCTAGCGGACCATATTTTATCCAATCATTTCCTTGTATTGTTATTATAGGTGAGTATAACTATAAAATTTATTCTATAAAACAGAAAGGTATAAGCATCCAAAGATGGGAATGTACCGAGGGTCGAAGCGTCTTTGATCGTGTGACCGAATTGCTTGGCCGAATGGCTTGGTCGAATCGTCTTTGGGTATTGTTATGAATAAACAAGGGCATCTTGGATTGGCTGAAGCCGATGAGTGGGCTTTTTTTTATTTCATATGACATCATCGAATTACGCCGGGGATTTTTAACGGTTATTCAGAGATTTGTACAGTTTCCTCTAAAATGTGAAAACTTTGAAATTGTCACACCGATGATAATTTGTGTTTTTATTGTTTAATATTATTGCTGTCAACAAATAGTGAGTTCCTCGTGAATTGCACCTAAAACAAACGTCTTTTCGTTGCTTGTGTTATGGTCCAGATTCAAACAATTGGTACTGCCTACACTCGTTCTTATTCGCAATTCTTGGTGTGGTGGAACAGAATTGCTAGATCAGAATGAATTCGATTCATATTATATCACTAATAATTAATTTTGAACTGGTTATTTATTATGTGCAATACTTTAGAATGCTTGTCAATAAGAACATACCAAACAAAAATTCTGTAACGGTTAGATTTCTTTGTACTATTGACTATTCTGATAAAATTTCATTAACCTCATAAACCATATTTTATATCATTTAACAATAAAAGAAAACAATGTTCAAATATCTTTTCTTTTCAATGCCTCATGGTTCAAGTCAAATAAACGTACTTGAACATAAAAAAAACTAAATTCTGTTGTTTGGAAATCAAAAGGACACTATAATAATTATTAAAAATACTTCCGTAAGGTATGAAAATGTTTCTATTGAAAGAGTCAATTCATACAAGTATTTGGGTGTTATTTTTGATCCGTTTTATTTATTGTGGAGCAATCATGCGGATTAGTTTGTTCAAAGTTTCAAAGAGGAATTGGTGTAAATCTGGAGAATTAAGCATTATCTTCCTCATACTACAGTCAATATGCTTGCCAAAGCCTTGGTCTTTCCTCATTTTTGAATACTGCAGTTGTTGGTCCATCAATACGGGCACCTAATGATCTCAAATTTTGCAAAAATATTTAATTTTTTAGGTTTTTTCTTTTTTTAATTTTTGAAAATTAACCCACTTTGTTTCTACAAAATTATGAAAGACCTTGGTTGGACTAATATGAGGAGAAGATGGAATTATCAGGATCTTAAATTTTAACTTTTAAATGCTCTAAGCATTTTGGCTCTGATTATTATCTCCTCTTGTTTTAATTTTGACCAGTGCAAAACATATAAGGCACTCGCTAGTTCAGGCTCAGAACAGTTTGTGATCATTCCATCATGGAATAACAAAGCTGGTAAAAGAACATTCCAGTACAGAGAAGCTGTACTCTGGAATAATCTACCAAAAGGAAACACGAAGTAAATTAGATTCCCCATGAGTTTGTTACTTTTAAAAGTGCCATAACCAAGGATATAATGTTTACATATTTTATATGTGAGAATATGAAAAATTGGTGTCTGTGATTGGTTAATGAATATGTGGGGTGTGTGGTGTACATGCATGCATTGTGGTATGTGTGCTTGTACATTGTATGTGTATTAGTATGTGTGTGTGCGTGTGTGGGTGTGTGTGTACCTGCTACATATTCAAAGGCTACAGTGTTATTTGTATGTATTATATTGTACATACTCTTACATAGGCCACATATACATGTATATGGTTATGTAAGTTATGTAACCATATTATTTTTCTGTTACTTGTATTACGGTATGTAATTATTGTTATCAGGTCTCCTGGGAGGACCTCAATACATACTATGTTTGAAGGGAATTCCTGAATAAATAACGATTAAATTAAAAAAATGTAAACATGTTATCACATTAATTGTGTTTGGGTACCTATTTTCCAAAAGAATCTTTGTTGGATAATATTGCAAAGTACCTTCCAATTTAAAGTTATGAGTCTTGCTTATTAATAGCACACGCTGCCTTTTCCAAAATTCTTTTCCAGTCAAAAAAACAAAATAGAAATCATTCTTTCCCCAACCATGTCTACTCTTGGAAAGCAACGAAGACTGCAATCAATATAGAACGTATAAACTTACTATTGCATTTTTCTGCTGGAATAAAATACGAATTATATGTCATTCCTATTTCATTACGATTCTCAGATTTAGTCTTTTCTTCCATCTTTGCCATCCGGATAGTGTCTGCAAAGAGAAGTAGTAATCCGGAATTATAGCCTACCTCCAGTTGTCTGACCTTCACATCGATATCAGTTGTGATAATTAAAACACCATTGTGATCGTACAGGCTTGACATCTTAACAAAACCTGCTTTGATCCAGTCATGGTAAAACAGTGTATCCTAGATCTTTAATGCAGTCATTATTCCACAATGATTTCATCATTGGGTTATCAATATCTGTGGCTTTCAACACCGGTTTGTATTTGTGAATTTACTCATAAGGATGACAAGGTTATGATAGAACGGGAATTTTTCTAATTGCTTGATACATGTCTTATTTAAATGACATTGGGGGGACGAGGTTGTGGTCGGGTAAACCACTTTAAATTAATATTTTCATTACTTTTCAGGATTGGTCAAGGGCAGCAATACCCTTTAAGCACCCAAACAAATGAGGCTGTGCACAAACGATCGAATTTTACTAATAAAAGAATATTTGTTTATTTTTCTTGATTAAAGTGATCGATCCAAGACTTTGGAATGTTCAATCAATTACAATGGTAATCACAACCAATCCACAGAAGAAATGGTCTTAGAGTTTAAATTCTTTACATAATATAAAAAGTCCATTCGACGGTGATATATAAAGGTCAGGAATTCCAAAAATGTAATGTCTTCGCACGTTAAAAATTCAATTGTAAACAAATTCGCGGGATTCTTCAGTAAATGTATTCTTTTTTAGGCCAGATAATGTTGTCCAGCAGTTCAGACGACGGAATGCAAAAGGTCCCCAAACGCAAATTGTAGCAGAAAATGTTACAGTCCCAGGATGCCAAATATTCCACAGTCGTCAATGGTGCTCCCATTTTGGGGGTAAAAATTCATAATACAAGTTATAAATGCCTTATTCTCTGTAATGTTTTTGGGTGTCTATATATAGGTTTCGGGCATGAGAAATTGATTGAAAACAACTTTGAAAATCCAAAATGGCTGCTTTTGCAAAGGGATCCTCCAATCATGGTCTATTTTGGTTGCCATTTTGGACGCCATTTTGATTTTTGTTGCACCGGGCAGCCATTTTTGATATTGGAAACGGGTAGGTATTGATTTTTTCAATCCCATAAATGCAAATAGAACTTAATTAATCAATAGATGGGGAAGTGAGCATATATGATGATATGATAGGGCATTTTGGGCGCCTTTTTTGAATTTTTTTTGGCAAAAGGCAGCCATTTTGGTTTTAAGTGTTCCAATCAATTTTCATGCCCGGGAAAACATATATATAGAAACCAAAATTAAGAGAATAGGGCATTATAACTTTATTATGAATTTTGACCCCCCCAAAAGGGAGACCCCCCGGAATGGGGGCACTTTGGGCCCTTTTTTCAATTAACCGGCTCCGGAATCGGTTCCTCGGAAAATTTTACCCTAGAATCAACTTCACACATAAAGTGAACACCATTTCCAAGCCGGTGAGGGTCTGTGAGGCAGACTGATCAGTTCTACCAACACTGAAACCAAAACTCGCTTGCGTACTAATTTTTGGAAACTAGTACCAATTGATGTTGCGTTTTACTACTAATAATTAGTTCTCAGGCCCGTAATAATTTATCTAACTGGTAGTAGCAGGGCAGCTGAACAAGTTTGCGGAACTAGCTCATGGTAATATGGAAATTCGTTAGGAGGTTCATACAAATTGTCCTACTAGTATTAGAAGGGATTCTACTAGTTTTAAACTAGTAAAAATGATGTCGATTTTTAATACTTGTTAATAGGGCAGGTTCTACTACTTTCACGAATAGTATAGGGCAATTAGTAGGGATAATTGGTAGGGATGGTTGTACGTAGTTTGCCACATATGCTCTGGAAGGTGGGTAATAAATTTTATGATATTGCAGTTTACCTGGTTGCTATAATTGTGACATTCCACATGTTTATGTGATGTTATAGAGCATTGGCAATTATGGATTCTGATTCTGAAAAGTTGAGTCACAATGACGTGCAATGATTGATCCCCGGGGACGATGCCGTGCCACCAGTCTACTAAGTCTGTCTGGTTACAGGCCGTTCACCACCCCCGGGATTAGAAACACAATGGGGAGACAGTTATAGCAAGGGGCTGTACATGACATGCCCTGAATAGGCCTCTACACTCACCCAACAGTGTGGATACAGACCCTAGGGTCTTGGTGAAATGGTGACTAAGGATGGTACCCATGGCAGAATACTAATAGGCCTAGTCCCATAAAGCTATGAATACTCATGCCTGCGACGCATACACTACTGGGACTATACACTACACATGAAGCGTTCACGACACGGCCACTGGGAATCAGTTCCAAAAAGCTCAGAATCATCGTCACTGACGCGACATGCTCTCTAATCACATTGAAACATGGTAAGGTACAACAAAATTACTGCAAACATGTAAACTGCTAATATAACTTAGTCTTATTTACGCACCTTTAAGGACATTTTTAGAGGCTCTTGGTTGGGGCAATCTACACCCCGGCAAGCGCAGATCCAGATCGGATCCAGATCGGCTCCAGATCTCGTATGCAGTTTGCGTCTTACACGGGCGGATCCGGATCTGCAATGCGTACATGGTGTGTACACGCTTGGTTAGTGTCGCTGAACTTTAAGCGCATACTTTTACGGTTACGCGTAAAGTATTCATCGATCACCAAGGTTACGCTTAGCATACGTACACTTTACGGTTCGATAAAAAAGGTGCCGTACTTCGCACTCAAGCGCCATGTAGAGTTCTATAAACGGTTCTCCCGTGATCTGGATCTCGGAGAAAAAGAAGAAACGGATCCGATCTGGATCTGCGCTGCCGTGTAGATATTGCCCCGTTGAGGACGGCTGGGACGTGCTTCAAGACACGGGCAACGGGTAAGACAGTGGCGGGAAATGTTGGCGTCAAAAAAAATAGTAGATCAAGTAGCAGAATACCACTGGTCGACGAATAATTCGTAGACCAAAACTAGTGATTCAATTGGTTAGAGAGTCCGAAAAAAACTAGTTTTGCGATTTTTTAAATTAGTAAGATCACTTTCAAACTGAGTAGTAGGCTCGTTTCTACTAGTCTTTTAATGACAGGCGCCTTCTACGAGTCACTAGCCGGGCACAAAAATTCTAAGTCAGTTCACAAAATCTAGTTCAGTTGATGAAAATAACGAGTCTACTAATTGATAATTAGTAAAGATCCTAAACATAACGAGTTTTTGGTTCTCTGTGAAATCTGCAGATTCATAAATACTGCAAAGGAAACTCTGTATTGTTGAGCGCGCATATATTTTGATAATTCAACGGTAGTTTTCCCATCTCTAAGATGGACATTACCTACATTATCCATTTGAATCTCCCATTAATGACCTCATTGGAAACTACCTATGTTGCAATCCTAAGTGCACACATACAGAAAAAATCTCCAGGGGAAATCCGAGCAAATTAAGGAGCGATTTCCAGTAAGGTCTCTGAGCATGTAAACACATGCATTCTCAATATAAAGCTAGGGGAATTACACTTTCCCTTGCATGATGAAATAAAAGAATTTTCCTTGTTAAGAATATTTTCTATAATTACCGATAATATTTGTTAATCACACAAACGAAGAGACTAAAAAGTAGGGAAAGCAGTCTGCGGATAATTTGGACAGAAGATCTTCATGGTACAACACTGAATCTAAAGATGATCTTCTATGATATGTGTCAGTATCTATGGAGATAAAGGTTGACAGAAAATTTATAATACCAAAAAGATTCAACCTCTACAGCTACTACCACCATGAAATTATGTTGTGTGTAAACAAGTAAACGTATTGACAGCATTTTTTGTTAAGTGGTTGTACGAGGGAGGAAAAATGCACTTGTTGTAAATACAAGATGCAAGACATAAGGTGCTCCATTTGATTGAAGATTAATATCAGTCACCCACACGAAATATGCAAAATATTTGAAATTAGAATCTCATCAGTTATTTTGCTAAACGAAAAATCGGACAGAAAAAGGAAGAAAATGTAGTTTCAAGATATAATTTCCATTCAATACGTATTGCAGTCTAAAGGTCCGTACGGAGAGTATAACTAAAAATATCATGATTTTGCCCGTAGTAGGCTGCTTTTGGTTTTATCACTTGTAGGATTATTATACGATACCTCTACTCGTTACAGACATGATGTGTAAACATGATTTTTGTAATTTTTTCGATTCTTTGATTTAGCAAATCACTGATAGTTAGTGCCTTTTAAACATTATCTCTGTTTCATAGGGTAAGGAAAAATACATCCCGCAATTGATCGTAATTCCAAAATGTATATGATATCGGATAGAAACTGGCCGTTTTTCGATTAATGTCACAAATAATTGGCACTATCCTAAACAAAACAAAATCATATTAAACATTGAAAGAAGTCAGCCAAGGTTTTGCAGAAAACATGCGAAAACTTTACAGGCTTCTAACGAAAAATACAAATCTCAGGTTTGATGGGGCTGGGCGTTATGGGAAGGCTGAGGATGGGTAGTACCCCCAAAAGTAAAAGAAGACAAAAGCCAGTCTTCGCAGCCCTTGTTACCTTGAATGTAGGATTTTATATCATTTAGAAGCTTAAATTGAGGTTTTGAAAAAAAAAAAAACACCATTTGTGACTATTATTATTGATCAATTCAGATATCGGCGGTGCTCCGTTGAGCTATTCCATCAGATCTGCTGATTCGATTAGAGTGCCTCAATGGAACATATCCTATCACAGGGTATCTGTCACGACTGTGGCAGACGGGGAACAAGCAGACTACCCATCAGTGGCAGAAATCGCCATCCCGACGAAAATCTTACTTCCCGGTAGGTAGTTCAATGGTGGGGTTACCTTTGAAGAAACGGATGCCAAGGAGTAGTGATCAGTGTTTACGGGGTGTTTTGTCGTGACCATATAGAAGGTGAGTTCGTTGGCACGGATTTTGCATCTGCCACCTTTTCCAGACATCGAATCCTTAGGACGGGAAGTGTTTTCCCACAACTCGATCTGTTTCGAAGGAATATATTTGCTCATAGACCCCGGGGCCACATGTATTCTAAGGTGGGAATGATGCGTGAACATGTAAACTTACAAAACGCACCCTAACAAAGTATTTCCACCGACTAAAAAACATGACCTAACAATATATTTTGTTCTGTTTGTGCTACCATTAAACCAAGTGTTTTTGTCAGTGTTGGTTACCCTAAACAAGTAAGAATGCTGTAATAACCCTATAACTGTAGTATTCTTGTTGCTTACATACAATTTTATAATATTTCGTTGATGTGAGCCCTGCGTAATATGAGTATTACACACCCTAAGCACGACGGTCATAACTTCAGGCTTATAAGAAAAACATGCCCTTTTTTGCCACAATTTGCTGTTTAACACCTACCTAATTCAATTACGCCGCGTAACATCGCCTGGACCATCATAAACAAAAAAGAAAACATACCTTTCGTTCTGTGAGTAAAATTTGACATAAGTTAAAATCGGGTTTCTTTTGCACATAAACAAAAAGACCCGTAATCATGGTCTGACAAATCATAGTCTGTGGGTTCGTGCTCACAAACAACACAGACCAACAGCTTTGCAGAATAATCTCAGATTGTCCGTAAAAGATATTCCCGAACATGGTACGATTGGTTGTTACATGATGACGTCATATTGATATTTCAAGTGGGGTAGATGTTGTAGTTTACCAGTTTGTGTTGCTTATGATTTCCAAGCAGTCCTAAACGTCTAAGATTCTACGCGTAACCTTACACGTTTAAGACGCTACCTTACACGTAATATAGCTAGACACTTGAATATGCTGAAAATTAATTTAGAAAAGACCATCAAAATTTGGGATTGGAATTTATTTCGTTTTATTACAAATTACGAAGAAGCCATAGATTATGCATTTTCAACCTCCTTTAAGGTGGTATTGTGTAATTTTGAAACCACGGGCAAGAATAACACTTTTAGCTTTTCTTTTCAAGAGTCATCTCGTTGCCCAATCGTGTCTCGATGGATAACGCGTAAAAATATCATCCGCAAGGAATCTCTCGTATCGCGCAACACTAAAGACGTTTAAGATGAACTCTTACACGCGTAAAGTACATGTTACTCGTGTAAGGTTACATGAATAACCTTACACGTTTTTTGAACCACTTGGCCATATGCTTACACGCATAAGATGCATCTTAGACATGTAAGGTTGCATCTTAAAGTGTAAGGTTACACGTATAATCTTACACGTTTCTAGGACCACTAGCTAGGCCATTCATATTTGCAAAACGCTGCCGCGATACCCGATATTAGTAGAATGCCTGGTATCCCCATATGGCATGTTGGCAGCCAAGAAATCGTAAGGTTTGACGTTGCCATTGGTTTAACGCGTAATCGCAAACCTTTTCAGAAAATTCCAAATGTGCATTATGTTATCAAATATTCCAATCTCATTATCATCTCAATCCAAAACCGTAGCTGGCGAGTCAACTAACTCCATTTCATTAAATAGGCTTTGTAAGTTTATCCTATGGCACTGTTATACTGCACATAAATGTGTATTGCATGAAAACGAAAAATACAATTCATCTCTTACTTAGGAATTTTAAGCATTTTAGTTCAAGTCGACTATTTGTAATTACTATACAAAAATATATTTTTAAATCCCTGAGTCAGCCTTTAATTCCGATTAAGGTTTGCCATTTTGTTTGTGGCTTGGTCGCCATCGTCTGTGAATGCATTGAGGCAATCACATAGGCTGTTCTAAGAATTAGAGAAATCTGTGGACAAAGAAATCTAAAGAGAACATGTTAAGCAAATGTTGTTGTTGTGGTATCTCTACAAAAGTACAGAAGGGGTAGGTTGAGATATTTTAACCCTTCTAGTTTTCGTTTTGTATAGATTATCTCACAATTTATAAACTTTGTACAACATACTACCACTTTGCCCTTCAAAACTCACAAAACAGCTGTGATGTGCCCCAGGGCCGTACGCACGATTTATTTATGGTCTTTTTTGCTAAAAGTGGACCTGAGCCACTTACAATGGTCCTTTTTTGGACTTTTTGAACATCTCATCACCAAAAGTGGACTTTCTTGGCAAAACTTTTCTAGACTTGACCTTTTTATCAAAAGATTCAGCAAAAAATAGACCTTTTGCCCCTTTTGTGGAATTTTGGGGTGTTGCCCCCCGTACAGGCCTGATGTGTCCTGCAGAGATCGTTGTTTTCTTAAGTGATGTCTTCATACAATATATAAATTTCAAATGAATAAAAACCTAAAGATTCTGATAATTCATTCCTGCATTGTTTCTTTTCTATCCATTTATTTTTACACAATTTTGTTTACATCATCGTCGCTAGAGAGACTACCTGTCGAAGGAGGTAAGTGAAAAATACACATTTCTAAAAAAAGGGTACTAGAAATAACAAAATTATAAACTCGTCCTTAAGTTTCCGACAAATCAGAGAAAACTTTTTGGTATTACACGTATTTCTTTACTTTCAATATGTTGATTTATAACTATTTATTGTTATTCTAATATAAGCATTAACACTTAAGTGTATAAGGGGCCGAATTATGAGCCAATTTTTATGGAAAAGTCCTTCGGGAAAGCGGTTTTTGAACCGCCATTTTGAATCGGTACAATTGATTTTCATTTTTTCCCCATCAATAACCACAGTTTTGGTAAAAATTCCAACGGCAAAGTGGCTTTCAGATTGGGTCCACATGAGGACCCCCCCCCCATTCCCCTTACACACCAACGGGAGTGCACAAGACCTTAACACTTTAAGTATTACGTTTTCTCTTCCAATTAATGATTAGTCTAAATCTTTAGCTAGTCCTGGAAGTATTAGTATCCCGATTACCTAGGCCCTGATACCTACCGATTTCTCGATTTTAGACCCCCATGTCGCACCTAGCTCCAGCAGATCTTCAGGGTCCCAGTTGGAGCATAATTCAGATATTAAAAAAGCTCCCTTTTGGGATAATTCTTGCCTCATAAGATAAATTTTAGCCAAATTTCAGTTCCAAAGCCTGCAGATTTCTAAAAATTTCGGTTCCCAAGCCCCCAAGTTCGGAAATCGGGGCCGGGTATAACCCATTTGAAAAAAAGTTGACCTCCGGGTATATGTGAGGTGAGTGATTGTGATGTGTCTGTGTGCGTTTGTGATTGATTGATTGATTGAGCGAGCGAGCGAGTGAGTGAGGGAGGGAGTGTGTGTGTGTGTGAGTGTGTTTGTGTATAGGTGTGTGTGTGTGAATGTGTGTCAGCTAAGAAATATAACTTTTGTTTGGGGTGAGGTTGGCAGTTTGCTAGTTGACGTCATTTGTTCTTTGATTCAGATATATCTGGTGCCAACATATGCGGCACAAGGCCTGTGGTGGAACCCCGAATAGTGAGTGGAAGAAATGCTCCGCCTGGAAGCTCTCCTTGGATTGGATCTTTGCAGGGCAACATTGGTCACTCCTGTGGCGCTGCTTTACTTAATGACCGTTGGGCCGTAACTGCTGCTCATTGCTTGTATGTTAAACATCAAACTCAGAATATATACCAAGATTTTCCGATGTTGGTAGTAAAAATTAGCTATATTATACCACCCTACTTGGTTGTCAATTCATGGGAACTTTTTCCCTCTACCGTTAGCGTATTTCGGCTGTTGGCTTTGGGGACAGGCGCCCTTGGTTTTTGAAGCCTAACATGAAAATGTAGAAATTATTTTACAAAACGACTAACTACGTCAGTTTAGAATGTATCCAAACTATTCCAAAATTACCGGGCGCCGACCCATCTAGTCGCGCGACGAAATACCACCATACTGTACAGCACATAGCTTTCTTAATTAAAAAAGAGAATATCACACGAATTTGTATGTGTCACCAGCTCCAGGTGGAAGAACCACTTAACAGAATATTGTCATACTGTGTGTCTGTATGCATGTGTGTGATAAAAATAGTTCTAGTAACGGTTTAGATTCTACGTTTGAAGAGTACTCAAGACTAAGATGCGTCTTACTCGTGTAAGATTATGCGTGACCATGGCCAAGTTCGGAAATCTTCGAACAATTCTAAACTTTCTTATACCGGTGTGGGAGGAGATATAGTCCTCCGGGCTCACAGTCCAGGAACAATGGTGAACAATAGGGCAATCGATTCAGTTGACTCTTCACGCAACATTAGTTTCACGCTTTATTCCGTTGTCGTCTATGGAGTCCGGACCATGATACCTGCCGGACTATGATTACTTTCACACCGGCGTTATTATAAATAGCCTCCCTTCTCAAAAAATTTTTGGAATTGTTTTCACTTATCTCAAATCTTCATATCTCAAATAGTTGAAACCTGTTTGTATAGTATTGTGAGTCAGTAAACCGCTTATTTCCTCAGCTTTACAATGGCACCCATTTGTAACGCATTTGGTTTACGCCTGAGTACCTCTTCTGGAGGATCTCAAACTCAATGAACCAACTTTTGGTCTTAGCTTAGTGTAAGATATTCATGAGTTAGACTAGAGTAAAGACTCTTTTACGGAATAAAGCTGTACAATCCTTGTAATCCTTTGATCCTCTTATAGAAGATTTCATGCTAGGCTAATTTCATGAGGTCTTACATAGAGGATGAACCCAACTTTTCCATTAGCCCTAACTGTCCTCATCAGAATGAATGCATCAGTATCCAGGAATAGAGAAGAAAACTTTACATTGCTATCATTACACAAACAAATAGCGCTTATTTCAAACTCATTGGCAGCCACAACATCCCGACACCTCATGTTGCTCACTATCCTTTCATTAAAAAATTCTTTGTTGTTAGGCTTGGCTTCAAAATTCAGCCGCGAGTTACCGGACGGTTCACTGAGGTTGAACCGTATTTCATTGTTTAGAACAACAGAAACGGCATACAGCCAGAAAACACTGGCCAAAACCAGCGAGCAATCAGCGGCTGAGTTTTGAAAGCTTTCCCTAGTTTGTTATAGTGCCGAGTCCCTGTACACGATGAGCTATAACGCCCTCTCCTCGGGGACTGTAAATCGAAGTCTTTTCGCCACAATTTGTGTTTTTTTTCTTCATTCTCTGTGATAAATCATCCGTAACTATCCTGGGCACTGTTTGTACAATGCAGACGACTAGTGAAGCACCATGTGTATGCACTGCAGTCAGCCAAATGTGATAACTACAGTCCGGCGGCATTGTTTTATCAGAGATGCCACTCAGTACAACTCAAAACCCTCAAACTGTTGAAAACCCCTGAAAAAGCGCGTAAAATTGGCCTAAAAAGCCTGAAAACGGCTGAAATTCCGGGTGTTCCCTGAAAAGTGGCATCTCTGTTTTATGTTACTGTCGGGCGTTCGCATTATGATTACGAAAGGTTTGGTTGACAGATATATTTACACGAGCAATTGTTTAGTACCGGTGTGGCAGGAGATATAGTCCTCCGGGCTCACAGTCCGGGAACAATGGTGAACAATAGGGCATTCGATTCAGTTGACTCTTCACGCAACATTACTTTCACGCTTTATTCCGTTGTCGTCTATGGAGCCCGGACTATGATACCTGCCAGACTATGATTACTTTCATACCGCCTTACTGTATTTTGCGCAACGAAAGGAAACCGACTCAGTTCCCCATTGGATTACACGCTTTATTCCTTCATCATACACCTTGTACATGGCGGAATAAAGCGTACGTGTAATCCAATGGGTGCACTGAGCCTGTTTCGTTTCGTAGCGCAAAATATTTAGTACGTACATTTCCTACATTAATATGCTTCTACATAAGTATGCCTATTTGTCGCAAAGATGCCTCGGCCTCAGGCGTGCCTTTGGCGATCCTGTCGCGATTGGCGGACAAAATTTTAAGGCGTATTTGATAAAAACTATAGCTGCTCTCCACTCTGGTTACACGCTACTATGAGATGACATTCCATTCAGCAATCAGGACTAATTGTCGCAGGTAAGACAACCGCCTAAAAGGACCCGTTTATTATCGTTACAGCACTGCAGCAGAAGTGTAGATTTTCTACCAAAAACGTTCAGGAAAGATTTGCGGGACTATCGGAGATCAATCTTTGATCAGACAATCAGAAACAGACTGCATGATTATCAAGCCCATTTTGGGCTCCAAAAACACTTTTCATCGTTTGGATAGACTTTGTTAATGGTGTCGGCAACACCGTCAATGGAAACATGCGGAGAAAACGTGATGTTTAGCTATGAATCCCGATTTTGTTTGCGAAGGCTGGATGCTAAGTATTTTAGCCATAGATATTGCACAGCCCAAATTTTGTCATGATTATTACCTAACATAGCATTATAGCTGTAATATACAGTCAAAGCATTTAATCCCTTACCTTGCCCCTGGCACAGCACATCCTTTGGCCGAGTATCATCTTCGCCGTCAGGGTTGCCTATCCTTTACACTCAGGGAAATCATTTTCATTACTGGAGAATATTGTAATAACCAAATGGGTCTAAAATAGATTCTGTGACCTCTCAACTCAAAGTGACACGTAAACAGAGCCGATGCTAGAGCAGTAGCTGGGAGGAAAGTTTGAAATATTTTGGTGAAAATTTTATGGATTTTGACCGTGTTTTCGATCGTTTATGAATTTATGATTGGAGCTGTGGCAAGACATGATATCGATAGGTATATACTCAACTGACTATTTTAAAAGCGAATTTAAACACTTGAGGGGGTTGGACCGGATAATTTACACTGTTGACATGATGGCATCATTAGGGTACAAATATCAAATGGAAGTGTGCTTTTGATCACCCGAAATCACGTTTTGTAGCTCTCATATCATCAAAACGGATTGAAATATCGGCAAGAAATCTATGGGGTCAATGTCATTCAATCAAGATAAACGATTTTTATAAATAAATCGGGTTATCCCTTTTAAACAAAGCACAGCATCAAACAGTTGACGTTCATCTTCCATATAGCTAAAGAAGAATTAGGGTTACTCAGTTCACCAATTATAAAACATTTTAAATGATTTATATTTTTGCCTGTTTATTTTTCCATGAAAAAGTGTTTATCCAGCCAATGATCCTGCACAACCACCGTTTCAAATCGTCTTCGGAGACACATCACTCTCATCTTCTACAGCTAATCGTCAGCAGTCTTTCTTTGCGGCGGTGATCAACCATGAAAATTACAACCCCAATGATCCAATTGGAGAGAACGACATCACACTCTTGTATTTGCAAAACACCATCGAATTCACCAACTATGTGCGACCAATTTGTTTAGCTACTATTGAGAACGAAGGAAATACCTATCATAGCTGCTACGCTGCTGGATGGGGCGATCTGGTGGAAAATGGACCGAGTCAGTTTCATTTATATAATATATATTAGGCAAAAAATAAATAAATAACTAAAACAGTGATTCCAGTAGTATTTTAATTTTGGGGCCATTTTAATCGCATTTCATTTTTTTTGGATAAATTGAGGAAAATTAGATTTGTATACTAAAATGCCTCAGGGATAGAAAATTTCATTTAAAAAAAATGCAAGTGATCCCAAATCGATATTTTTAACTAATAATTTAACATTAAACTGTGGTTTGCAACTGTTTTGACTTACCATTTGGTGTGATTTGGGGTATCTATGAAAACGGTCCTTTTCAAAAAATAAATAAAATATACATTTCGCATTTTAATTTTTGGGTTAATTACTTTAAAGAAACTTTTTTGGGGGGGCTTTATTAACTTTTTGTAGCTTGCAAATGGTTTTGTAGCATGAATTACAGGAGGCAATAACAATTTTTAAATACATGGAGTATATCTTTATGTAAGTAGATGTTGGATTCTTAAATATTACAACTGTCAATTGATGTTGCATTGTAGAGGGTGCTGAGCAATATTATTATTATTTTTTAAAGGCCAAAATAGATCAATTTATCAAAATTTTTGTTGAATTTCTTATTTGTCCAAATTTGCTTAAAAGTAATAAAAGAAGAATATCTATGGTAATAAAGTGGTAGGAATTGAATTCTTAAACCTTGCATCCTCTGTGTCATCGGTTTCATCCCCATTATCATGCATTAATAATGTTTCTGATTTTATATCTAAAGCAATTGATATTGATCCGACTCTCTCGATTTCAAAATCAGTAAACATTACATGAACATTATCTCTCCGCTAGTATTTTCATAATCTCCTGTTCATCATTTTCATATTCACCAAATTCTTTATCTTTAGTTTTGTTCTTTAGTTAAGTCTCGGCTCAGTATAGCATTTGGTAGGCTTACTGTATTTGCGAAACGAAACGAAACAGGACTCCCATTGGATTACACACTTTATTCCGTCATGCATGCATACCGTGCATAACGGAATAAAGCGTGTAATCAAATGGGAGTTCTGTTTCGTTTCGCAAAATACAGTAAGCCCATTGGGTACACCAGGTAGGTCTTATCTTTATTATCTATGAAATCAGCTTTTACCCTGATGTTTACTAAAGTCAACAGCTAATGATCGGAAGAATGAATTCACCCTTTTCACTCCTTGTATGCCATGTCCTTTTCAGTTGGACACTAAATTCTCGGGTGGTATGCAACCGAACCCGAGATCACTACATTATTAGTTTGTTGCACATTAACCATGAAGTTCTTATAGTTTATAAGAATAAAATCTAATAACTTCAGAGTTAATATTTAGTTTATGATAGGCTAATAACTTCATGATCAAATCATAATGATGATTTCATACTCATTTTCAAATAAAAGCATGAATCGATTTGGTTTTCCTTGGAATATCTATCTATCTAACGGCCGACAGCCGAGGTGCTGTTCACCACGTAGCCCCAAATGTCCCTGTTTGTCATTAGGTTGGGATGTCAATGGATGGATTATGTTGGATGTCTCGAGCAATACATCAATGTAGTTAAAGGGGCGACGACCCCGTTTTGGCATGGTAACTTCCAAAATTGTGACGTCTGAGACTACTGGTCAATCGCACGGATGACGTGACGGCCAAATAGTGCCAACGGCGTTGGGCAACAGAAGATGTAATTGGAGGGATATCTCCAATTTCATATATCTGTGCTTTGGTTCTTGTGCTCGCGCCAGGAATATGTTTTGTCCTGCATAAGAAAGCTTGGTGTAGGTGCAATTCAGTCTATCCTGTAGCTATTTCTTCATGGTCCACGGTCTCTATGATCCATTATAACAGGATTACTCTCTACACAGGATCCTAAAGAATGCTTCAGTTGGTTGAATGGAGGATACCAGATTCCATAAGTGGTGTAGTTTAGCAGGCATCCAGTTTTCATTTGACGTGACAGGAAGTCTTTCTGATGTCGGCAAACAAGGACCCTAGATAATGAGTCCTTGACCTCTCCGAGTTGGCTACCATCTGCTGGCAGATAGGTTGATGATCGTCTTCCTCATTGACAGTATATATTCAGTATTCTGGCATTAGATGTAGCCGACTTGTCTGCCAGCATTACAAGGATGTTAGTAGTCTTGTGCACCACTTCAGATCAGCTGTTAGAGCTAGATCATCTGTCAAGGTCTGTGAGATACTGCCCAATGTGAAGTCTGGAACGGCTTGGTTGATGGTGATCATTTGTCGCTCATGATGTCAAGACTTATGGGAGTGAATCAACCACGGACTACAAAGAGATAGAGGAGCAAGAGCTCTCCTGGAGGATTCAGTAGGTGTTAGGAACTCCTTTGTGGACCAGCCATGGTCGCACAAAGCTACTAGGGTTTTTTTTTAATCATACCATGATGGCAATGGCCTTGACAGTCTAATCTGGGACACAGTAGTTGGCGATGAATATGCAGCATTACTCCCTGTTAACACTGTCAACAGCCTTGGAAAAATCTACGACACAATTGAAGTTTTCTATTGGGAAATGCTCAACTCTTCTAGGATCCATTCTGAGGGCCAAAGTATCTAGGTAGTGTGATATGCCTTTGCGAAAACCGTTCTGGTTCCGTCTGAGAATGGGATCTATGTGAGGAGTGATTTGTTGAGAAGCATGGAGTTGTAGATCTTAGAGGCCAGTGGATGACAGACTTTCCTGACGTCGGTGGCCAAAAACTGAGTCTTATGTAATTCTGGTTTTGTTAGTTTCAAACGCCGTGCCAGTGTAACGGAAAAAAAAAAGAGCGAGCGGGAGAGCCCTCCCCCCTTAGGTCCGTTAAGACTTCCACTGACTGCAGTGCGTTGCATTGCCTGGATAGCAGTCTCTGCATACTGCAATGTAGTACTGCAACAAAGTTAAATCGTTTTAACTGCATTGCAGCGGGTTGCTCTAAGTTGCAGCAGAAAGTGATCGATCTATCGACAGTGCAGAAGCACTGCACTGCATTGCAGGGAAGTGTGAAGGACCATTATATACGGCATAAACCGTTACCTTGTAGACGAGGCTAAAGGGTAAATTTTTAGGGGGAAGCTGAAATAAATATGGAGTGTCACGTGGTCACTGATGTTGTTTACCCTTCATGTTTATCTCTTCACTGCAGGCCCTGACCTCCTTCAAGAGGCACAGCTACCACTTATTACAACTCAACATGCCAGAGTCCACGTTACAACAAAAATCCTACTACTAATATATCGTGCGGGCGGGGAAAGTAAAATTCCTATACGCGACACTGTCAGGTAGAGGAGCTTAGAGGCTTATTTTGTATATCATAACCCGGGAGCTAGCACACATTGTAACACATCTCACAGTACAAAAGGTTTGAGTATTAACTATGTTGACAGACTGACAGGAACCCCAGAAAAGTGATTCTTAAGTGCTGGAAGTGGTGCCTTAAGGAGAGGGACCAAAAAAAGGTTTTGGAGGGGGTCAAATTGTAAATTGGTCCAATCATGAATGCAATGGACGTTAAACTTCTGTGCCCCCTACATCGGAAAGTAAGCATGTAAAGACAGTCAAAACTATTCTTTATTGTTAATTCCTATGAACTCCACCAATATTGCACCATTTTTGATCCAAATCGGAGGCAACTTTAAAATTTGACCCCTGTACAACCGAATTGACCCTTATTAGTGATTTTTGCTGTTTCTAGTTTAACACTGAAACTTTAGACTGTACATATCACAAACTATACTTTTCTGAATCCTTATGGTTAAGACACATAACATGGTGTGCTTTTCAACATGATTGGATCAATTTAAAATTTGACCCCTGTACAAACCTTGTTTTGGCTCCCTCTCCTTAAGGCACACTTGCGGCACTTAAGAATCACGTTTCAGGGGGGTTCCGGCAGTTTCAAATATTTAATCACTCAAAACCTTTTGTACTTGAGATGTTTACAAAGGTGTGCTAGCTCCAGGGTATTATTACTTGGTCCTTTTCTTCTTTGGGTTATATAGTTAAGGTAATTGGGTCACGTTAGCTGCGCGCAACAGTCCCCAAGCAAGTTCCGTAAAACCGCCCTTGCGTACATTTTGCGATCTAATTTGCGAGCCATCTTACTCGGTGAAAAGATTCCAATGGGCGAGGGCGTAAGGTTGTGTTTGAAGAAGAAAAAGATATAGACTAGATAATGGGTGGTGTAACACGGGTAATTGACCAGGTGTCTTGTTATGATATTGGGATAGACCATCACTTGCGGACATCTGAAACAAAGTCTTAAGATCATGGAGCTTGACGTCAGAGGTAAATGACCTTTATATTTAACATTTTTACACGTTGTTCATTTGAGAGTTGTAACTTTTGATTGCAAGGTCACACGCAGTTGATTGTGGTCAAATGAGAGATAATGATTCTTATGACACCCGGTTTGTGAGGTTAAGTAAAGTTCACGTCTAATTTTGAGCCAAAAACTTCCTTTTTTTGGCCAATTCGAAAATTGAGAATTATTTAAATCTGCGTAAAAGAGTAATCTCTGGGCAGTTTGGAACTGATTTTTTTCCTAAAAACTGACCGGGATACATGAAAATACTCTGAAATTTGGGTGGTATATCTTGTACGAGAAGTCAGTTAGGGTCCTTCAAAGTTCTTTGACGTGGTATTTAAGAACCAACAAGAATTGCCGGTTGAGCTTTTTCACATTTTAAAAAGATGAGGGGTGGATTTATCTGATTCATCGGACCGAGTGTTTGTTTTAGATATGCTATAAGCCTTCAGTTGGGAGATCTGAAGCACAAAAAGTCTTGTTCAAGGACGGATGGAGGGGTAGGGATGACGTAGAGGTCAATAAACCTCTCCAATGTAAACCCTTTTCACCTATTTCTCATTTTAGAGTGTAAACTCCAAAATGTACGTTCATTTCAAAATGAGTGTCATTTTATTCATCACCATCCTCATCTGATGAGAGGAATAAGTCCGAGGTTCTTCGTCTTCACTATGGTCTTCTTCAATTAAGCTATCAGTATCCAAGATAAGTTCTTGGGGGGACATTGTGGTGCAAAATATCAACACATTTCCAAAATTCTGTGTCCTCTTTGTGAACCCCATCCATGGGTTCTGGTCCAAAGTTTACTGGAGTTGTGACAATTGCATTCGTCCACATTAGTGCGATATATTTTGAAACTACTTGGTACTCTAGGTTGGAAACATGAGTAGAAAAGAATTTCCCTAGAGGCATTGGAAGGTGAGCTTCGACACTTCTAGCGAATGCCATCATCATGTTGCACCTTATATACACCAGTAAAAAGGGGAGGAAGTAGAACAATAACAATAACATAACACCCAGAATTTATTAATACCGGCCAATCCAAAATGCACTGACACAGCGCAACAAATATGACAAAAAAGTCCAAAAACAACAAAAGAACAACCAGCAAGATATTGTGATGGAGCAAGAGTATGCTTTTACAAACCTGTTGAAAACTTCAATGGTTGGGATCATCACGGAGTTGGCGAGGGAGAATGTTCCACAGTGAAGGCTCTGCAGCAGGCAAAAAGCGTTGTCACCAATATTGTCTCTGGTACGGTAGGCGGAGAGAGAAGAGATGTGTCAGAAGACGAGCGAGTGACTGGTACCTGTGATGGGCTGGCTTTCAGTTTTAGCTTGTCAGTTGAGATTGTGGAGCCAGACCCTTCAGTGATCTTGTACACCATTAGAGAATAACTAAGCTTAAAGAGATTGCGTTCACGAACGGAGAGCAATGTAGGAGTGAAGCAGTGACCAGGGCTATCAGTCTGCAGCAGAGAGAGAAATAGTTGCAAAGATTTGTTCTGGATGGGAATGAAGACGGTTGAGTGCATGTGATGTTGTCCCATAAAGAAGGGGCATTGCCATAATCCAACCGCGATAGAATTAGTGCACGTACTACTTGGTGTTTTGTGTCTTGACATCAGAAAGCGACGAGTCTGTAAAGGTGCGTAGTTGGAAAGTATGGACAGAAAGAGATAATAGCCAACTCACTTGATTGGAAATATGGTCATGTTAGTGTCGAACAGGATTCAAGGGTCAGAACATGACTTGAGGCGTGGATGATACTATCACCCAATTTGCAGCTGTTAAGAAGGTTAAATTGTTGAACCAGGTCCTGATACCAGCTATAAAGAATTCAGTTATGTTATTATTGAGCATGAGTTGTTTTGAATTTCTCCAGTCTTTCAAAACAGTTATTGCAGAGTTCCAGCTTTTGCAGGGCATCCCTGGCAGCATTGGGATCTGGGATTGGAATGATGTAAACAGCTGGACCATCATCAGCATATATGTTGAAGTCTTAAATAGACTGTGGAATATATCCCCACGGGTGGTAATGTGTAGATGTGAAGTCAAAGAGGGCCCCTTAAAAAGCTCCCTGCGGGCACACCCTACAATAATGCAGGGTTACAAGTGACCCTTGCAAATTGGGCTAACGTATCGGGTCAACAAAACAACGAATATCGGGAAGGCGAATACAGACAATATAGGGAAATATAGGAATTTGTATGTTTTACTTTTTACTTGGAATGTGGGCGCCTTTCATTGGTATATCAGCAGCCATTTTAATTCTTAGAAACGCTATGTGCCACAAAATGAGCCGTCTCTGGCTGTATTGACTATATTTACATAAGTATCCCCATGTTGTAGGTAAGAAAGAAAGGGCGGGGGGGGATGCTTTATGACTGCTGCACATTATCCCCCTGTCCCCTATTTGTATTTGTTTTTAGGAAATTCTGGGTTTCCTGCAGGAGTATAAGTATTTTAAGTATATAATCAAGCCTTTGAAGTTTTGACCTTATTTATGTTTGGACCCATATCAATAGGTCAAAAGATGGTGTTTTTTGTGGAAGAAATTGCAATTAAGTTTTCTGAACGTTTTAAAATTATTCATTTTGAGAACATTGGAAACCTCACACTTTACAGACGAAAAGTGTACATGTTGCATTCTTTTTCTGCTATCTTCTTGGAAACACAAATAGTTGTGTATTTTAGAAGTGGTAAGAGCATCTGTTATTATCCCTCTTCTATGATCAAAAACACTTTTAATGTAACAACATTAATGTCCAATATCAGCACTTGAATCCATTGTACACCAATGTATCGTTACCAAGGAAGTTACATTTGCCAGTGGTTCAAAGGTCACGTGGGTCATTAAAGGTCAATCTAGTTTTTTTTTAAATATTAATGTTTTTAGCTCTCACTTCCAAACAGGAAGTTTAAATTTGGTGCAATTTACAGATTGTAATAAAAAGGTGTCAAGGATAATGGGAGGGGTCATTAAAGGTCAATCTGGTACACTTCTGTATAATATTGGGCAAGTGGTTTTCATTGAGTTTTCAAAATAATAGTTAATCCCTCATTTGCTAAGGAAATTGAGTTGACATAAAAAATAAGGTCAAAGCTACATCAGGCTCATCAGAGGTCAATCTGTGTCCAACCCATATGTGTTGGGATGGGTTAATTCTTGTTAGCAAGTGTGATGGTCATAGCACCAACTTGCACCAGAAGAAAATGCTTTTATAGTTTTAACCACATTAGTTCAAGGTCACATAGGGTATGTAGAGATCAACCTAAATGTACAACTGGTGAATCTCGGGCCAGTGATTCTTTACACAAAGTATGAGTTAAGTGATCAATGTGTATGAAGAAAGTGATCAAGAGGAATCAAGAGTAGAAAACAAAACCAAGTTCACAGATGTACCTTGACCTTGGCTGGGACCTGCAGGATCTGCATCTCATAACCAAATGTTGTGTTAGCCAATATGGGTCTTTCGTGCAAGAGTTGTCATTTCCCTTCAAAAAATGCCTCAAAAATCTTGAAACACGGCCAAGATCTTCCGGGGCTGTGCCTGAGCAAAAAAAAATAATAAAAAATCTTAAACAAAAAGATACATAGTGTAAGCAAAATCCTCAGAAAAACCATAGACTGAAATGGGTATTTTTTTTTAAACCAAACGAACGTATGAATGGGTGTAAGGGTTTTCACACCCAGCTGCCAACAACCCTCAACAAACCAAATCCGAGTATCCACCTACCATGGAGAACAGTCAAAATTTGCTTCATTGTTGTTGTGTATCAGAGTTTACCAACTATTTCACAACTGACCTTCGGTATTATTTGTGTAAAAGAATATTTGAATAGCAGTGGTCTATGCTTGACAAAAGATATGTGTGTTTTTAATCCCTTAAACAAGATATGCCTCAACAAAGTCATCAAAATCAGAAAGTCTAAAATTGACAAGGACTTGAAAGCTGACTCTTTTACAACCCTGCTAATATTTAAGATTGGAGATACCCAATCCTGTAATGCTTGTTTTAAAAGTCCCCTTATAATGAACATTTAGACTCTCTTACATACAGAAAATCTTTTGATCAATTCTGTCTGTGAAAATCAGGCAAAACAATCATGCTTTAAACTCTTTGGAAAAAAAAAGGAAATATAGGGATTTTTTGAAGTTTATAGGGATTTATAGGTTCTCTCTTTTTCCCCCCTCTCGCCCTGCTCTGCCCTTCCTCCTCTAGGTACCGCTTTTAGCCCTGTCATTTAGTAGCCGTCCTCAGTATTGCCCTTCCACTACACCCCCAGTACCTTGTTCTTGACTTGCAAATAACTCTCAACCACTTTAGAGCAGATGCCACTAAGACCAATTCTTTGATTTCATTCTATACAAAAGAACCCTGTGGTCGACAGTGTGAATGCTGCGGACAGGTCAAGAAGAACCAAAAGACCCACCTCTTTCTGGCCACAGCACCACAGTCCACCTTTTTCCTTCAGGAGAGCACCTAGTGCTTGTGTTGGTAGTGTAAGCTGACTGAAGCTGCTCACCAGATTATACCAGACATATGATCAATATTTGTTTCTGACAAAAAACAACCTTCTCAATGAGTTTTTTAGATGTAAGCAATATTTGAACTGGCCTATAAGTTTTGTAATTCATTAGACAATAGTTGATTTTTCAGATCGTGTTATAATAGCCTCAAAACCCACCAAGAACTTGGGGAAGAAAATCCCTGATGCAGAAGACAAAATTTATAATACGGCCGTGTCAGAGATTGTAGAATGGTTCGCCATGTGCTGTTTGAATAGGCCCATTTTGGCAACGGATTCGAGCTGGCATGTCTTTTTGGAGGAACAAGAGACACGATTAATGAACATCACGTCGGGAGGAGGGTAAACTCAGAAAGGATTGATCAGGTTGATCAACAGAGTAACTTTGAGGTAGCACATTGACATCATAGTACCATCACTGCCACTATCAAGACTTCTGCGTATTTTGGCAACCTTATCATGAAAAGTTGGCAAATTTTTCCATAAACTTTTAGTCGATTACAAGATGGAAGAACGCCAGTGTTCTTATTAAGCAATGTATTTACAGTTTGAAACCATCCTTAATTGAAGCTCTGAAACTTTGCTTTGTAGTATGAAACTTTTGCAATTTTTACTTTGGTTACAGTGTAATCTCTGATTAACATATGCCTGTCTGTCTTCCAAAGATTTAGTCTTTTGCGCCACTTACGCTCACACTTTTCTTCGCGCAACCCCCCTGCCTTTCCCTTTCCTCCTCACACTATATCGTTCTAAAACCATGGAAAGCGAGGTCTAAGTACGAGTCCTTTGTGCGCAATGGAGCATGGCGATCAAGAACACGGCGAACTCTACTATCAAACTGTGTCACAAGATTGTTGATTGTCGATGGAGGACAAAGAGCAAATTACTGGAAAGATCAAGTAAATTGATCATGATTAAGACTACGAAAGTTGCGTAAAGTTACAGTTTTCTTTTCTTGACAGCAGAGGGTCTCTTTTTCCTTATGGCATTGGATCTGTGATGGTCCATATGACAGATCTTCACACATGTTGCCACAATGAATGATATTTTCATCAAGTCTTGCAATAACAAGGTCAAGCGTATGGGGCCTGAACGATGAGTGGACCATACACAATATTGGTAAAAACCCCAGGTTTCATCGTGGAAAGCAGACGTTTTGAGTCCCATTTAGTTGGTTGATCAACGGTATGTTAAAATCTCCTGCGATGACCACACCTTCAGGGGAAAGAAGAGCCACGATACCCACAAAGTCATCAACTCGTTTCAGAACGTTGATGTCAGTAACCTGATTTTCTTTGGTCGTTCCACACATGCTAACCGATGATGCAAAGGATACCCCAGTAAGTAAGTTTCCGGTTCATTGGTCGGGGGCCATCCTTTGAGTGGTCCTACCCCCATTCATGAGACTTTCTCTCCTTTGTCCCATGAAGTTGTTAGGTGGTAGACTTGATGTACAAAGCTTCAATGAGTTTCCTTTCAGTCCAAATATTGTTCCTGTCCAGGGGTCCGTTCGCAAAACCCATGCGTAACCATACGTGTAGGAGTGCATCTATAGCCCTACAGTTTTAAATATTGTGTCATAGCTTAATATGTTCCACTTGTCCAAAAACTAAGCCCTATATCTTTCACTAAATCGGAGTTTGTATTATGGGTCCACCGGCAGGCTGAAGTTCGAAAAAGGGCTTTTCCATTGAAATGTTAGTAGAGTGAACTTTGCACTCTAAAACATATATAGTATAAAAAGAATGAGTTATTTGACAAAGTTACATACGCTCTTAGGGGACTTGTTGGTTTTTATATTCAAAGGGAGTCGAAAGTCAACAAAGATTCAAGTTCAAGGTCAACAGGGGTCAAAGGTCAACAAAGGCCAAAGCGTCAACCGACTTAAGTCCAAGGTTTAGACAAAAGTTATTAATGAACTCGGAACAAAACATCACGACTGTATGTGATGTCAACATTATTGGATAAGGACTGGACAGAACCCCTTCAAGTTATAATAACTTGCCTCAGTGATAACACAATTCTGTCTACCACATAATGGGAAAGAACTCCCATTACAAATATATGATTTTGACAAGGCCTCTACATGGGAATACCGGGAAAACCCCTCTCCAAAAATAGATATTACAAGACCCACAGTGAGAGGTGAGTAGCACCCAAGAGTGGGTTGGATTAAATTGGAAAGCCTGACTTTCCAACCAACATACATCAGCAACAACTCTTGC
The DNA here is from genome assembly GCA_023653785.1 of Ophioderma brevispina. Taxonomy (NCBI): domain Eukaryota; kingdom Metazoa; phylum Echinodermata; class Ophiuroidea; order Amphilepidida; family Ophiodermatidae; genus Ophioderma; species Ophioderma brevispina. The sequence goes on along the minus strand of JAMKCH010024855.1, from coordinate 50,552 downwards.
AAACTTGGTCAATGAGGACTCTCGGTTTAATCTACGCATCCTGCAAATAGACCTGCTTCGACGCACTGAAGATGTTAACGGACTGGTCAAATTCTCCTGCCTACTTTACCGATCTGTGACCAACTTGGTGCATCAATGTGATCAAGACTGCGCAGAAAAACGCAGAGTAAAACTCAGTGCGGACGTCTTATAATAATAATTAATCATCAGTTTTTATAAGCGCTTTTTATCACTGTAAAACCCCCGTCTCCAAGCGCTGTTGCTATTATTATATTACACCGCCATAGGAAATCGTCACAATCATTTCGCTTCATCTAGGTGGCTGCGGCCAAGGCACATCATCTCCGCACTTAGATTGAATATTCCCCATAACATGACAGCGGGCATGACAGCTCCCAAGATTTCTCTTGGGTCGGCGAAAGTAATTGAGATAAGAATCTTGTCCAGGGACAGAAACACGTTGGCCACGGCGGGGCTCGAACTCACGGGCTAATGATCACAAGTCCTGCCTTTTTCCACTTGACCACACACGTTCTCGCTTGGCAAAAAGCATACCAAACTGGCTGCAAGTTGTTGAGCAAGACCGCAAGAACATGCCCAATCTCCGAAAGTGCAAATCAAAACACTGATGCCTGAATCAGGACTTAAATGCCTACAATTGGTTTAAATAAATTTAAGGATTATACTCTGGTTAACATAAGGCAGCTATTACTTGATGAAGCAATCAAGACAACACCATAGCTTACATTTCAAAAAAAAAGTGCAGTGGCTTTAGAATGGCGTCTTGTAACCTTTTGATTAATATATTACCACTATTTATATACGGCAGCATTTTAAGCCATTTAAAGTAGTGTCAACATAGCTGCCTTATGAAATTGAATACTTGATCTATGTACACTTTATAAATGTAGTGGCTTTTGAAACCTTCAAATAGACACTATAGCACTCTTTATAATATGGCAGCTATTTTAGCCACATATTAAAAGTATATTCGTAAAAATAGCTGCTTTATGAAAATGCGTATTTTGCTATGAACACTTCTAATACGGTGGACCATAGACGAAGTCCGGATTTGTGAAATTTTTTTTGATGGTATTTATTTTGATAGTGGCCACATTTATGCTATGAACAAAAATCAGAGAGAAAGTTTTAAAAAATAAGGGGGCTATAGATGCACCCTCCTACGTGTATACTAATTCACGTGTAGTCCTATAATAGATCTTTTCATACCCTTTAAACAGTGCTTTGGATAAGTTGATCCACTTAGGCATGACATAGTAAACACGTAGAGTTGACGATGAGTTCGCGTACGAACCCGAGAATGGTAGTCTGTCCCAGTCAATGTATGTGGTCGTTGCACACATGCTCGGCGATAGACGATTTTTGTGTGTTGCCCATTTGAGTCGCTTTCTGGTGTTCGTCGGTTCTCTTTAATGATCTGGTTTCACTATGTACACGTTGTCACATGATCCACAAGGAATAGACTAGATAACTCCCAGGTTGGAGCGTTCCTTGAGAATAGGGTATTAGGGTGCACTATTGTTTGTCGTAGCGTGTTAGTGTCTTAAAATACACCCGTAGATTCTTCTTCTGTCGAAGCTTTGCGGATAGCCTCACGTGAAACGGATGTTGGAGTTTTGGTGACTAATAAGTATTTCATGTTGAAAGTGACCTAGACTCCAAAACTGATGGGCTAACGATGGGTTCTCCGTTTCCCCACAGTGCTAACCTGTTTGGAGTCCTTTGAGCCGGAAGCCCTTCGGACCGCCACAAGATCCACCGTTATGAAAACGTTATGTGGACGACACTTTCTGTGGTATAGATCGAGACCACTTAAAGGTCCATGGACCGATCGCTAATAGCCTCTTCCCCAGAAAGCCCCAGATTGTACCGGAAGTGGTCAACATTTTGGTATCAGAAGAATGCTCTATTGTCTCATTTACCTGTGAATCTTAGAGCCAAGGATGTTTGGTTTGGAACGGTAGAAGCGGAAATGTGCCCCATAGTTGGTCGCCCAATATTAATTTTAATTAACAATATTTGTTTTCGATAAAATCACATTTTGGTTCTCGCATCAAACTGATTGAAATATCGGCGCGAAACTTTACAGATGGGGGTTTGGAGTGAAGGCCAATCATCAAAGAATAAAAACTTCATTCCTTATAAAAATCGGGTCATACCCTTTAACCTTTCTTAGACCATCTCAACAGTCTTCGCAAGGTGTAATCAAATCACTCGTAAAGATGGACAGATCGCATTCCTCGATGTTTAGGTTAACAGGAAAACATTGACCTAAATCTTGACATGACTGTCTATAGCAAGAAACCCACATGACAATTACTTGAATTGCTCTCAGCATCCAGGTCAGCCCAAGAGCTGACAATGTTCCGTCGAACACTGTATGAAAAAGGAATGGGCAAAAGGATCCATCCAAACCAGCTTTGAAGCGAAAAATACCTCAAAAGTTGTACATCAATTAACTTCACGACGCGCCGATACTGTCTCTACCAATGATCGTTCTCCTAACGCTACAGTTATTTTGCCTGGTATTTAGTGGATAATCCAAGTCTTTGGGAGCATATAACTTACCAAATATGACAATTCTACATCATTCACATTCTGCAACCTTGCCGATACATTGTGCACACAAATCTTCTAATGCATCACTTACATCAGGTGAGGCTTTTGAAGCTTCTGCTAACAGAAGCACCAATGATATAACTATCTAGCCAGAGAGCTTGGACCAAAGAATCTGTTCTACCTTACCTTGATTCCATGCCTTACCCGGTATTGACTATACCGCTGATGTCTTGCGTAAGAGGGACGTCCGTCCATTTGATCACAATGGCTAAATCGGACCAGTTCATGTCGACATTTAGCCACCTGGGAGATGCTCCAGAAGTTTCACCTGATGTAAGTGATGCATTAGAATATTTTTTGTGCACAATGTATTGGCAAGCTAGGTTGCATAATGTGAATGACGCTAGATTGGTAATACTTAGCAAGGTATATGCTCCCAAAGACTTGGATCACCACTAAATACCGTGAAATCTTCAGATCCATCCTGCTTACCACCATGTAAGGCGGTCCTTCAACAAAAGATTGAGTGTACAAACTAATTGTCACAACTCCAGTAGACTTTGGACCAGAAACCCATGGATGGAGGTTCACAGAAGATGGACACAGATTGGAAATGTGTTGATATTTTGCACCACAATGTCCAGAAGAACTTATCTTGGATACTCATAGCTTAATTGAAGAAGATAGTGAAGACGAAGAACCCTGGACTTATTCCATCTCATCAGATGAGGATGGTGATGAATAAAAGACTGAATTTGAAAGTGAACGTACGGTATATACATATATTTTGAGTTACACTCTAAAATGAGAAATAAGGTGAAGAGGGGTTACATTGAGAGGTCACTGACCTCTGACATCATTCCCTACCCCTCCACCCCTCCCTGAACAAGACTATGCTTCAGACCTCCCAATTGATGGTCTCTATAAATATCGAAACAAAACACTTGGTCGAAGATATGATTAAACCACCCCTCATCTTTTAAAATGGTCAAATATTTAAATGCTCAAAAAAACAGCAATTTTTTGTTGTTTCTTATATACCACATGGAAGAACTTTGAAGAACCCTAACTGACTTGTCGCACAAGATACAACACCCAAAATTTCAGCGTATTTGCATGTATCCCAGTGTCAGTTTGAGGAAAAAATTAGCTCCAAACTGCCTTTTTAGTCTTTTACGCATATTTAAAAGAATCCTCAAATTTCCGAAAATGGCCAAAAAAGAAGTTTTTTACTCAAAATTATATGTGAACTTTACTTGAACCTGAAAGTCTGGATGTCATAAGAAAGAACTAATTATTATCTCTCATTTGATACCAAAATCAACTGTATGTGACCTTGCTATCTAAAGTTACACTCTCAAATATGAAACAATGTGTAAAAAGGTCAAATATAAAGGTCATTGACCTCTGACATCACGCTCCGCCACTTCATGAGCTTAAGACTTTGTGTTATCTGACTTTTTCCAAGTCTTTCCAGATAAAAGATAATTATTATACAAGAAAATTCCGTGGAATTAGGGTGCTACATGTCCAAAATAACTTTTCGAATTTCAGAACGCGGCAATAACACCTAAAATGTGTTCTTAATGTATTCAATTTTTATGTTAAAAAATGAACCCGTCACGAACACATTTTAGGTGTTCAAATGTAACAGATTTAGAACGCGTTCTTAAATTCGAAACATTGTTTTGAATATCTTATTCCCCAATTACCCAGCATTTTGTTGTATCATCACTATCTTCTATCCGAAAAGACTTTAATAAGACGAAAAGAAATTAATAATAATAATAATAAAAAACAATTACCGGACACACACTCTTAATTTTTCTCGACGAGGTTTTGAAATGATTGGATTTGTAGTCCATAGGTGCATTTCGTGATTTTAGAACCCTCTGTTTTATTTATGGTTCACTACATATCCTCGAGGAAAGTTTATTTCTAACATTTCAGTTGATTTCGATCCTGCGTTTTTGTTTTTTGTATCACAGTATACAAGTACTTAGTATAATGGTTAGAGGGAAATAGGGCACACTATTTTCCCGAGGTACTGGCTACGAGGTACTGGCCTATCACCCCGAACCCGAAGGGTTCGGAGTGGTAGGCCCGTAGCCAGTACCAAGTGAAAATAGTATACAAATATTGACTGCTCATGAGGGAAATGGTGCAAAATAACTACCCGAGGTGACGGGAGACCGTGGACCTATTTCACGAATATCGAGCAGTCAATATTTGTTTTATATAACATAAAAATATTTCTGTCATTTGGAAAACTTGTCAAGTCTCGTCGAGATCAGCTGCCACCGCAACTCAATGCTAGTCAAGCCAGACTAATCATGGTTCAATTTCAATCCAATCGCGGCTTTCTCCCACAAATTTCTCGACCTCCTCTAGACAAATGATTTGTTTACGGTATGCACTATTTACAGCATCGAAATTTCTCCATTTGGAGTCAAAAATTCAACGGAAATTGTCCAGCGGAGAAATGTAGGCCTCTAAACACGCAAATATCGAGCAGAAGATATGATTTGCTGCAGTGTCAGAGGTCGGGTCGCTGATCGGGTCAGATCAATCACCGTGAGGCACGGGCGATGCAATATACCAATGCACCAATTTTGTCAAGATTGAAGCATTTTGAAAATTTTTCCCCCCTGTACAATGACAAATCAAAAGGTCAATGACTTTTATCACATTTTCAGCCATATCTCTGTAACTGAACATCACAGATATGTCAAACTTTATATTTTCTGATTCCTTATGATGAGACGAATCATTTGAGATACTATTCAACTAAATTGAACCACTTTGTGCAATTAATCCATCTTAATCCAAGATAGCCGCCAAACGGACCCCGTGGGACAATATTTGATTTTGGTAACATCAAAATTCTTTAAGTAGAGATTCTAAAAATCATGTTAGAATTTAGTTTTAAGGGGGGTGCATGGGAACCCATATAATCTGCTAGACTATAAATGTTGTGGACGTTAGCATAATTGGTTATGTGCATTTCACAATGTGGAAGCCTTATTACCTTGATCTCAAGAGAATCTCCGATAGGTCTCACACCTTGTTGATGGTCCTGGACCAATCTCTTCTATTCATTCCTAAGAGGCGTGTGTCTCCTTCTTGGACGCATGTTCAGCTGTTGCTGAACCCACTACCTTGCAGTGATAAATATCAGGGAAATGATCTTTTGGCAAGGGATCTTTGGGATGACCGAGAATATCTCTCAAATTGCATGACCGAAACTAGTATTAAAATAATCTGGAAAGAATGTGGATGCTGCAAATCATCTCGGTGCATCTTTCACATGCATACAGCATGAATGTGTTAACATTTCTACTATTTTCTCGAGGTTTGTACTAGTTTCCTAATGTAGCCATTTTGAACAACACACTTTCGATGTGCTTGATTTCACCTGGTTTATTGGCTTCATCACATCGTGTGAATGTTGGACGGTCAGGTTGTCCTTAAAACGGAAACCGAGAGACATGTTTATTTCTCAAACACTGGCAAGACATTTTACTAACTACAACTATTTACTGTATGTTCTCTATCTAATGCAATACTAGGCAATACATGTGCCATCAGAGATGACCGAGTACAATTGTAAGAAGCCTAATTTAAGCTACTATTTTGAACCAGAATGACAGCAGTTATCATTTAGCTATTTCTTTAATGTCTTATAAGCTATACCAGCATATGCCCATCATCCTTCAACATAAACCCAATTTCTTAAAACACGAGAATTTGCCCTGGTCATCATTGCTCCAACACATCCCAAATCACGTTTCTCTGTCCCATTAATGTCCCAACTTAAAATCAACCAATTCTTAATGCTTCTAGGTGGTGTTCTGTACTCTTTGCTTTGACGATAACTCTATGAAAATATTACAAATTGTGAGGTCTTGATACCTTATAGTGGCCACTTCTCCTTATATGTTAGAGAGTTGCCTTACTGAAATTATTCGCCGATGAGCTGGTGCTCCATTGTGGATTCATGCCGGTCTGAATGCTCAATGTTGGTGTTTTTGGAAGTGTTTCTGTAATTGTGGAAGTATTTTCTCATTGATCGTCTGGCGATATTGTTCACCATTAAGATTTCCATTGAAAACAAAACAGGGTCATCATCTGGCGATATCGTTCACCATTAAGATTTCCATTGAAAAAAACAGCCCGAAGGGCGTGCTATTCTATAGAAACCTATCCAAAGAGAACCCGGTGTCAAGCCATTGCTAGCATTTCTTATGGAATCACCTGTGGTCAGTCAACCACAATGGCAGCTTAGGAGTTAATGGTGTCATATGAAAGATGGCTAACTATGCATTTAATGAGAGGTACCATATTCGCCAAATAATCAACCGTGTCCACGAATAAAGCGCACGATTTTTATACACACTGTATAATAAAAGCTATTGTTTTCGTCCATCATGTGATGACGCGTGAGAAATAAAGGTACTGGTCGGTGTGAATGGGCATCCTCTAGATCAGAAAGCTCAACCAATACTCAACTCTTTGATATCCAGAAATGGAACGAAACCACTGTGACATATCGATAAGCCACAAAAGATTCATAAGCAGCCTTGGCCAGTGTTGGCCCTTGGTCTCATGGTGTGCTCCATGGAGATGTTTAACGTGGTTGGTGAAAGGAGTGAACCCATATCTTACTTTACCAGCTGAGAGTCACTATTTTCCTGCCTTTTTGCAAAAAGTACTGAGAGGTCTTAGGGACAAGGGGGCAAGTGTAAACCGTATCCATAATTGACCTTTTGCGATTGACAAGTTGAGCATAGGCGATGGCGTTCACTGGTTTTATTGCAGAATTGGGGGCCAATTATGGATATGGTCTACATCTGCATAATGGTTTGGTTATACAGAATGTCTAGATGATAGGTGTGTTGCCTTGGACACATAGCAATATATAGACTCGCAAGAGGGGGTAGGCTGCAAAATCGTGGAAAGATGTTTAATGTAACGTTATGGATCGCCTAAAAGATGGATCTCACCAACATGAGAAGTTCTTATAATTACCATACTGCAGTCATATTTGATTAGGGCCATTTTGAAACCCGCAACCATCCTACAGCAATAATGGTTTATCATATATGGATTTACTTTCACCACTAAATCAACATCAACGAAAGGTCTATATTGGCCTACTATATTTAAGTCATATTTTAGAGGCCGTTTTAAATAGGTACCACAAACTATCCTCCTACAGGTCCAGCATTTTTGAGAAGATGGTTTCCATGTTCTTTGAGATCCCCGAGGATATCTAGAGAGTACAGCAATAATGGTTTATCATACATGGATTTACTTCCACCACTAAATCAACATCAACGAAAGGTCTATATTGGCCTACTATATTTAAGTCATATTTTAGAGGCCGTTTTAAATAGGTACCCCCAAACTATCCTCCTACAGGTCCAGCATTTTTGAGAAGATGTTTTCCATGTTCTTTGAGATCCCCGAGGATATCTAGAGAGTCGGTATATGTTTTCATCACAAATTCAACCTGAAACGTTATTTTTCATTTTTTAGTCATATTTGATATTTTGACGGGCATTTTGAAAAAAGGCCCTAAAATAACACCTTCCTACATGATTGAATTTTTGGCTGTATGGTGTTTTTGGTATTATTTGAGACCCCTGGAGATATCTATTCATGTGGTTTGCTTTAACCACAAAATCTACCTGAATGTTTTTTTTATTTTACCATATTTTAGATCAATTTGAAATAAAAGACAATAAATCACCCTGCTAAATGAGTAGATTTTGGCAATTTCCCCTTATTCTTCGATACCTCTGAAGATATCTATTAGGTGGTTTACTTTTAGGACGGAATCAACATGATGGACACCCTTTTATTTTATATTTTGTCATATTTCATACTTTTAGCACAATTATTGCAAAGGGCCATAAGCCACCCTCCTACATGACTAGATTTACAGCAACATTGTTTTCCTTTACTTAGTAGGGCCTAATCCCTGAAGATGATATTGGTTCTGCTTTTATCATAATATCTACAGGAACGCTTTCTTTTTATTTTGCCGCATTTTAGGACATATTTCATTCTTTTGGCGGCCATTTTAAAAAACAAAAAAACCGAAAAAGAAAACCAAAATTCAAAAAACAAAAATGTTTTTTTCATTGTACTTAGACCCCTGAGAATATATAGACAGGTTTTGCTTTCAATGAGTTTATAGTATCATTTGAAATTAATGAGATCTTTTTTATCACAATTTAGGTCATATTTCATGCTTTTGTGCTGGCACAGTGTGAAAAAGGGCAATAAACACCCTCCTGACATGCTACATTTTTGGCAAACACGAGTTTTCATGTTCCTTTAGGACCCCGTGAAGGATATTCTAGGACGGTTGTTTGCTTTCACCACAAATTCAAAATGAAGCCTTCTTATTTTCACATTTTAGGTACTATTTATGTTTTTGGCGGCCCATTTTTGAAAAAGGGCCATAAACAACCCTCCTACATGACTACAATTTTGGCAACATGGTTTTTCATGTTTTTTAGACCCCCGGAAGATAGCGATACTTTGTCTCATCTTAAGTTGAAGTGACTCCATTATGCGTCTTTGCATCCCACTAGCGTCTACGTGTGCCGCTTTTATTCGCGTGCGTATACTTCTCTGATTCAAGCATAGCGCGCGCGATTCAAGGGTGCGCAACATAAAAGTCGCAGTGACGACACCTTCAACTTAAGATGACACAAACTATAGGAAGGTCGTTGCTGTTCACCACAAAATGCACACGGGACTTCAGCTTGCTCCCACAATATTTAAGAATAATTGGCGATCGCGCTGTCAGCATCCGTTTGGTGTATGTACGCGTGGGTTTCTGAACTACGCGATTGCTCACCGTTTGCTTTTCTTAAGGGTAATTTTAGGACCTGACACCCCAAACGTGGTGCGATTGCACCACAGAATTAAAATTAAATTAAATTTTGTGGATTGCACTTAAGAACTGTTATATCATCAGAAAAAAAGTTTATAGTAAAGTATGATTTTATTCGTAGGGTACCGTACCGAGAAATGTAACAAACATTTTAGCATTTTATAATGTAAATTCTTGCAGGGAGATAGCGGTGGTCCGTTGGCTTGCCGCAGTAATAACGACCAAGCATGGCATCTGGTTGGTGTTGTCAGTACTGGTGATGGATGTGCTATTCCTAATAATCCTGGGTTTTACACCCGTATATCACAGTACAGACAGTGGATTCTCGACACGATCAGAAGAATTGATCCTTAGACTGGGTAAGCAATGTTACATTTTTATTGATAGTAACACTGAAGAGAAGATGAAAGGTGCATATGACAACGATGGCAAGATTGAAATTTTAACTATTTAGTACTCCAGGTAGACTATAGGATGAATATTTATAAATCTTTCCCAGCATATGGCCAGCGCACGCAAGTGTTAAAAAAACACATCGCGGTCCCCGGACCGCGAGTGTCGTCTGCCGTCGTGGTTTATGAATGGGCCAAAGGTCACATGAGGTCACGAAGGTCACATGAGGTCACCAACATGTCACCCCACCCCGACGCCTCCTTTCCACCAAGTTACATCACCGTAGCCCTTACGGAACCCATACGGGCATGCAATATAGTAAGGGTTAACATTTTGACCACACACACACACACAGACACAGATACACAGACACAGAGACATACGATCAGAGTAATTCCTATCTGCCTTCTGCAATTCTTGCAGACGACACAAAAACGCGCGCTTGGCCGGAATCGAACCGGCAACCTCCGTATTACTAGCACGGCGCTCTTACCAAGCCAGGGTTGGTAGAGGAGCCAGATATTATCCACAGGTGTTAGGTCTGAAAGGTGTCCATCGTTTTCCTAGCGTTTTCATGATATCTCAAATATGGAACAATTCATACCATGAAGTTTATTATCATTCTGAAGCTTTTAATGTGCTTTACAACTTTAGGCAAGGAGTTTGGACATAGAGGATGTATAGTAATTGCTATGTTGAGAGATCTCTGTCTTTAGATAACAGTTCAAAAATGAAACCCTAAAACTCAATTGCATCCGAAAGGGTTAACTGAAAACATGTTTGGTTAGTACTGGTAATAGTTCAGGGTGAACGAATTTCTTTCTTGTACCGATTAATGCCGATTTTGTTTTTGCAGGTGTTTGCAGAACCAAGAAGATACTAAACATGAGCATGCGCAAGATAACGTTCTAAATGGTAAATTAAAAGCTTGAAATACGGTTCCGGACATTAATCTCCGAGGCTTGATGTTGGCAAAAGTTATGCACAAATACGTGAATGTTATTTTCATTAATGACCACAGAAACAGAATGCGATGTGAGTTAAAAATTATAAGTTATGTGGTTTATAGTTATCATAATGAATGCTGCAATATCTCCCCGAAAGCCGCTATCAGTAAAAGAACTACTTCAATTAATTAAAAAGAGTTTCTCAATAAGCACTGTATTATGTGAGGCTCAATACTCTCTCTGTAAACTAAACTCATTCGCATGTGCATACAAATCCAAATCAAGTTACTTCAAATGTATTTCAAATTTATTTTTAATTTAAAACTTTAGGGAAAATAGAACAAAAGGGAAACGAAACAAATGGAAAGGGAACAATAGGGGAAACGGATTCTATATCGTAGCATTATTTACTGAGCCGAAATGCCGGTGTCATGAAATATAGTGTCCGCGTGACTGAGTGTCCCACCATCCATAGGGTACACTCAGAAAAATAATTTGTTGAATTTACTCAAAAAAATCTGTGCAACACGGTTGCCTTGATTTTATTAAGTAGATGCAACAAGCATTTATTTACGTATTTTGTACTTAATTGACACGGTTTAAAAGAACTCTTTTTATTTGAGTTACAAACACATAATATTGCCGATAAATTCCACTATCTTGTTGCTTTTACTTGCTTTTATTACGTTCGTTTTACTTACTTTTGAAAACCTATTAAACTCAATTTAGTAAAATGTTCAGTTAACTGAATAACGTCAGTAGATTCCACTTAAATAAAATACTTAAATTGTGCTTGACTTACAACAAATGTCGGTTGAACTTTAAAAAATCTAGTAGATAGAATATCCAGAAACAAAGTTAAGAAAACTCTTTAAAAATAAGTCAAGTCCATTCGACTTAATAAAAGTAAGTAGCCTCAATTCCAATCAAAACTAAGTTACCTTTAAATGTCTGTTTTTAGAAGTTCAAACTTAATTTTTTTAAGTAGCTGATACTGTTTTACTTCTTGATTTTGCTGACGCTACTTGACTTTAGTAAATCTACACTACTTGAAATAGTTAATCAGTCATTACTTCCACGCCATTTGCATGTGGGGATGCAAATGAGTTTGAACTACCAGTTACAAGTAATTACTACTTCATTGTATTAAGTTTACTGGACTTAAATTTATGTAGTACGGTTTATAGCCGTCATTAGTAATTTTAAGTTGTTCGTTCTTTATTTTTTTAAGTAGCTGATACTGAGTAGTGTTTACGTTTGTTGGTACCACTTTGTTCCAATGAGTTTGCAATACTTGTGTATATTAAGTCGTTTCTACCTAATTGATGTACATTTTACCTACTTATTATTATTCTATTATTAAACCTAATAAGTAGTTCGTACTTGATTTTATAGGTAGTTGATACTGAGATAAAACTACTTTTTGTTGACACCACTTATTCCCATGACTTGGTAATACTTCTGTGTAGTTCCTTCTTTAATCACTGCAAGTCTTTCGTCTCCTTTTTATTATGTATATCTTACTTATTCCTATATAAAATGGAGTTATTATTATTAACTTGATCGTACTTTATTTTTCATGTTAATGAGTAGCTGATACTACACGAAATAACTATTTTTGTTGACAGCACGTTATTTCGCTGGGTTTGTACTGCTTGTACATGCCACAGCTAATTACTGTTGAGTTTCACACTTACAAGGGCTTATCATGCCTGTATCAATAATCTGATTTATTCTCCTAACTTATTTCATAATGGTTATACTTGAAGTTTAAGTCAGCTATAAAATTAGGTAATTCTACAACTGCATCAAAGTATCCCTACACACACTACAGACACATCAGAAAATCATTAGACTGTTTAACCAATGTCATTTCTTCTCAAAACATAAATAACATTTATTCAGAATGAGTGCTCATCAGTACTCTTACTCACATCGCACAAATATCACTTGATACGATTTACAAATCGGACAATTTCGGAAATAGGGGCTTGTAAATGTCATTTTTAAAATCTTTTAGAATATAAATTGAAGGTAATATAAGTACATCTGTTTGCAGTGGAAAGTGATCGAGGACTATTAATTTATGAGCACGGATTTGGTGCAAAACCAACCTTTTGTGAAGTTTCTTACCCAATTTCCTCCGGTGCATCCTACAGAAAAGGATAAAATTCGACATTTGATGTTTTTGAGTTTTTCTCAATCCAGAGACATTCCAAAAATGTTTTTTGTTGATATTGACCTCTGTTAGTGATTTATAAGACAAATAAGGCAATAACATTTGACTTGTTGACTGAAGTCATTTATGTCAAAAAAATGTTGTATTTGGTTAATGATACAAAAATTAAGGCCAATGTAAAAAAGTGAGGACACTATTTTTGGAATGGCATTCTATAGATTCAGGGAAAAAGCACAAAAATACCAGATGTTGACAGTTCCATTTTTCTGCAGGATGTAACATTGGAAACTGGGCCAAAACAATCTCAAATATTGTTGTTATTGCAACAAATCTATGCTCACAGTTAGATTCCTCAATCAGTTTCCTTTAGTTTTCTATACCTGGGATTTGTAATAGAATAACTGGCCATTTAAACCTCCCAATTTATCAGTGTCCATGAGACCTGACACAGGCCTTTTAGATTTTTCACACCTGAACCAAGTGTAAACTGTAACTCTCAATCAAACTTCAAAATATAAGTTAGGAAATTCTCCTTTCAAAAGTATTTTTCAAAATGAAACTGATTACAAAACTTTACCTTGTTTTAAAAAGTTTGCCTTCACAAATTAAACTTTTTCTTTACATTAGTTTCCATAATTTTGTTTTTTTTTTCCAGCAAAGTAAAGCAATCCTTAATAATTTTATTCTACACCCTGGGCCAAGGGCACTCACTCCCCCTTTTGTTTTGGTAGGTTTGTGCAACCAACGTTCTTAGATTCTTGGGTATAAGGAATGGTTTTGATGGTCTGGGGACCTGAAATGTTTTTTCAACTCACTAAAATGCCATATTTGGGCCATCAGGCTATTTAGAGTAAAAAATGATAATCGGGATCTTTGGAACTGCAGAATGGGTTGAAAAGGGGTCATCACGGCAGCACATACTGTACTCTCTTAAAACGAAAGAGTGAAAAACGACTCTAAAAGAGTGAAATCTCACTCCAAAAAAGAGCCAGCTGAGTGACGCATCTTTTAGAGTGAGATCCACTCTAAAGAAAGAGTGAAAAAATAACTTTAAGCAAAGAGTGAAGTGATCACTCCTTTTTAGAGTGAACTAGTCACTCTTTTAGAGCTGTGGGGGAAAGCGTGAACTAGCCAATTCACTCTTTTAGAGTTGTGATTCTTTGTGAATTTTTGTTTGTTTGGTGAGTATATTATATGTTTAGGTCATAATTCATAGCATCGTGACATGAATGAATATTGTGGCGCATCATTGGCATGATTCAGTGTGACATGCATGCACGATTGTGGCATGCATGACGTGCATGATCACGACATGCCCGTGACATGCATGGTTGTGCGTTTCGTACATACACAGGCCTGGCTTAGCCTGGCGCAGAATACCGTATTTCCCGGGCCGTATTTACGAGTGATATTACAGTAAATAACATTTAATGCTTCTCCACACTTTGTCTGTAAATGCTATATGAATCGGTCCGACACATACAATATACTCACCAGTAAAAATTTATATGATTTCTTCAATAATTTCAACTTCGGTCAACCATTGCTGACGGTCTCGCCTAACTCGTCCGCCATGTTGTTCGAGAATAATCACGCGATTTGCGGCGGTTCTGATTGGCTATTAGTTCACTCCGAAATAGAGCGTTTTCTGACTCTTTTAGAGCTAAAAGCTGCTCGATAAAAGTTCAGAGTGGGCTTCACTCCGAAGAAGAGTGGCATTTTGAGCCACTCGGTAACAGAGTGAGCTCTGTTTACCCTCGAGTTAAGGTGTCTCGCTGCATTTCTCGCTCTTTTAGAGCAAAAAACCACTCGATTAGAGTTAATTTAAAATCACTCCGAAATTCAGAGTGATTTTCACTCTTTCATTTTAAGAGAGTATAGCCGATGCATGGGAGTGCACCCCACCCTCTGGGCAAACTTGAATAGATGCATAATTGAACGTATGTACAAATACATGGCCTGTTACGAACAGATCAGCAGTTGAGACACAAATTTGTGTCACAGAATAATATGGTTGTACATGCAATAACTAACACATCAAATTTATCACTCTGTGTTGCACCTGGGGAAATGTGTCCTCAAAATTTCCAGTACATTCACACCTGAATGAGTTTTAGATCACTTAGTACATGATATGTGCAACATCTTAAGGAAAAGATAGCTGTAATTGCACTTACTACCTTTTGGCGTATTTCAACATTAACTTTTTCTGTTTAACAAGTTAAAGTGACCCTTACTTACAACCTTTAGCATTCTTTGAAAATATCAACAGGTACATACACGATTCAACAAATTTGGTTCACACTATTCTTTTATGTAACACAAAGTAATCAGCACGTGTAAGACCTCTATTAGACAAAATTATGCGACTCAACAAATTTAGTTTATGTAACATAAATGTAACACAAAGAAAGTAATCAGCACTTGGTAATTCCTCTATTAGACAATGTTGCTGTTAATCAACGTTGTCTAATAGAGGACTTACCAAATACAAGGTTTCGTTAAATTAAATGCTTTTAAAATCTAGTCTTACTTCCATTGAGTCAACAGTTGAGAAACTGAATGCATAAAGGTTGTATTCTCTAAATGCAAAAGAGTGAAAAATTCACTCCTCCTCAGAGTGAAAAATATTTCACTCAAAAAGAGTGGAATTCCGCTCTTTTAGAGTGATTTTCACTCTAAAAAGAACGATATTTCACTCTTTCAAGAGTGAAAATTCACTCTTTTATTAAAGAGTGGTCACTCAAATAGCTCTTTCTCGAGTGAACAAGATTAAAATTCAATAAGAATAAAAAGAATCACTTGAAAAAGAGCTATTTGAGTGATCACTCTTTAAAAAGAATTAAAATTTCACTAGAAAAAGAGTGAATTTTCACTCTTGAAAGAGTGAAAATCACTCTGAAAGAGTGAAATTCCACTCTTTTTGAGTGAAATATTTTTCACTCTGAGGAGGAGTGATTTTTTCACTCTTTTACATTTAGAGAGTATACATGCAACAATTGTAACACATTAAATTTATCACTCTGTGTTGCACCTGGGGAAATGTTTCATAAAATGTATAGGATCTTCACACCTGAATGAGTTTTCGATCACTTACTACATGATATGTTCGGCATTTTAAAGAAAAGACAGTTGTAATAATTGCACCTTTTACCTTTTGCATTATTTCAACATTAACTTTTTTTATGTGAAACAAGTTAAAGTGACCCTTACTTACTATCTTTAGCATTCTTTGAAATATTCAACAGGTACATACACGATTCAACAAATTTGGTTCACACTATTCTTTTATGTAACACAAAGTAATCAGCACGTGTAAGACCTCTATTAGACAAAGTTGCTGTTAAAAACATGGTTTCATTAAATGCTTTTATGTGTTGCGCCTGAGGATTGAATGTTTCCTCAAAATTTTAGGACCTTCATACCCGAAAAGAATAGTTTAGAACCATTTCTAAACTGCCATGAGTTTAAGATCATTTTGTATACATGATGTGTGCAACATCTTTAAACAATGAAAGTTGTAATTGCTGCCATTTTAATCAATGTAAATTGTGTGTTACCACCACAAAGTATGAAGTTGTCTGATAGGCCAGTCAAAATAAAATGAATGCTGCCTTAACCCAACACTAATTGCAACAGAATCAATTCCAACAGAATTGTATTGAGAATATCTTTAAAAACAACATATCAAAAGTCGACTAAAATCAAAGGCGTGGAACATATATTTTTTAAGGGGGTAAGGTTTATACAGAGGTCAAAATATGAAAAGTATCAAAACGTGTCGAAAAGTATGCCAACGTGTTCGTTACATTTCCAGGATTAAAAAAAGGTATAGTTTGCCCTATTCAATAGTTATGAGTCAAAATAGGTTCAAGGTCACAATGGGGTAAATTTTCAGATATATCCGTTCGTTATAAAATGGTGTCAAATTGTTCGTCTAATGGTACAGAACCCGAAAAATATACTGGTTGCACCATCTATAATATTCGTTGCATAATTGGAACGCAAAATGTGACTGGGGACTACAGAGTCTATGGGAGGTCACTAGTCATAGCTCTGTAATTCTTATATAGAAAGTTCAAACAAAGAATCTATTTACATTTACTTATCTAGTGGGACAAATTTAACAGTTTACAACCAGTCCGCTCAAAATCGGACCATTCAATGAATTTTACCCCAGGATGACCTTGAACTGTTATGTGCCTATTGTACTAAAACTATAACGTGTAGAAAGGGCAAACTATACCTTTTTGAAACCTTAGGAGTATCCCAATAAATTGGTACATCATTTAAATCAATTCGAACAATTCTAATTTTTACCCCTGTACAAGCGTTGCCCCCTTATTTCTACATGTTCCACTAGGTTGATTTTGGTAGACTTTCAATATATTATTTTGGACTATTTCACAGTATATTAACGCCAAAATTGTTTCTGTTGCAATTTGTGTTGCGTCAAATCATAAAATTACTGGACTATGAGCCTTTCAAGGGTTTATGACAAGCTCTCTGAAGTTTGTTCTTCAGTGACTATCTTTGGTATTTATGACACTTTCTATAAACACTATTTGCTGAGAAGTTTGTTCTTCAATGACTGCACCTTTGGAGTTGGACTCTTTCCATCGTCGAGCTTCATGAAAATGTTCTGCATGGCCTCAAAGAAGTATTTGAGAGTCTTTGCGTAACTCATGTTCAGGCAGTAAATAAGTCCAAACAGCATTGCTGTAGCCTGTGGAACATTGTCCAAATCTTCCAACACCGCCTCTCCTTCCAACACTATTTTGTTGCTTCTTAATCGCTATCGTCATTGATGACAATTATCCCCATAGTTATATCTTTGGTGGAATCTGGCGCTTCCTATAAAAATAAACAAAAATAGACATCAACCTTCGCTATATCGCTGAAATTTATCCAGTGTAATTACTGGTCCTTATTATGTGGCAAAAATGGTAGCATTCGTATGATTTCTTTACAGACAGCACTGGAAGTCTGTAATTTGCCCCAGTAACTGTACAACCTGCAGGATGGAGAAAATGGAGTCCCGCAACATGATTAAGTTCCACAAAAACTACCACTTTACCAGGAGGTAGGGTATCCATCAAAGTCCCAGGGTAGGGAGGAGATATTGCATTGGGGAAAGACCAAGATACATCCAAATTAGTCTTCAAAATTCTGTGCAATATTTTATTGATATATTGCAATACCACATGCTTGTGAAATGGTAGTGATACAATTGGATGCGGTACCCAGAAAGGCCTATATTTTAAAAAATCTGAGGATCTCTCTGATGGTGGTCTGTGGACAGACAAAGAATGGAGAAAATGTCTGACTTTGCACAGTGATTATGTAAACTAGTCTTAAGGATCACGTATCAAAATGAAGTTTTTAGCTCCTTCACATCTTAGTGATTTCCAAAAACTGTTAATATCCCCTCATTATGTGCAAACCTGGCAACAGTATTTCAGGAAAACAACTTGAAAGTCTTTGTGGAAATGAAATTTTTTTTTTTTTTTTTTTTTTTTTTTTTTTTTTTTTTTTTTTTTTTTTTTTTTTTTTTTTTTTTTTTTTTTTTTTTTTTTTTTTTTTTTTTTTTTTTTTTTTTTTTTTTTTTTTTTTTTTTTTTTTTTTTTTTTTTTTTTTTTTTTTTTTTTTTTAATTTCACATTCCATTCTTGAAGCAAATTGATATCAATTACTATGTATTTTATTTACTTACCTGAAACTCTTTGATAAGTGCACTACTGTCTTCATTTGGATACTCAATGAGGGCTTTGATGACCACTTCCCTCTGTGAATCTATGCTGTCCTGCAACAAGTGAAGATATGAACTTTATTGGGGTGATCAAATGTGGTCAGAATTAAAGTACTTTTAAAGTATGTCTAATTTGGAATGATTTATCAGCAGTATTTGAAAGTAACAACTTATCAACCCTTAAATATTCCGGGAAATAGTCATATGCTGTGCATTGGACCCTTGGGATGGAGCCTAAGTTTACAAGTGCTACCTCTGTCTTCCCTAAAATTATCCTAAAATTCAGTAATCCATACACATAAGTATACATTCTTCTCTCATACAATAATCTGTAACTATTTTGCGAATTGAACTTGTGAGATTTTCCACTCCATTCAGATTATTATTTGTTTGCAGTATTGCAATTCTATATTCACAGAATATAAATGGGCCGCTGCGGAAGATGAAAGACATTGCAGTTTAGCTTTAGCAGAAGTCCAATTTATTGTATTTAGCCAATCAGAACAAATATGTAAATGAGGTTATTATTATGACAGGGACCTAAGAACAAACTCAACGAATGTATAAAGGAGCAGAAAGTAACGCTAGATTCAAGGATATAAACATCTAAATGGGGAAATGAAGGAATGGAAAGAACAGCTACTTGGAACTTGTGTTGCTTTATTGCTAATCATAATTATGCAACATATTATCCCCAAACCCATTTTTGGTCTCCGCAGTACCCATATACCATGGCTGCAGGAAAGGGGAGAAATTAAATAAATTGGGGAAAATATACCTTTGCCCCCTCCCCCCCCCGAAAAATATTACCCTGATATACCACTGCAACACCAACACAGTCCTTCCGGCATACATGCCTGTTGTGGCAGTATTGTGGTATACATTAATTGCCATGTTGCGTGATTAGTGTTACATAATTTTTTTTTAGCTACCGGACTGCTCGTGCTGTGAACACTCTTGCACTAATTTTTCACGCTTCAGATGTTTCAATATCAAGCAAAATATAATGGTCGGAAAAGAATTATAAAAGAAAGCTATTCTTACCTTCTTTTTTCGTTGAAAAACACCGGTACCACGGTCATACCAGATGAGGTCTACCGTGAACAACTCCAGGGAACAACTTCTCTTTCACAAGTGACAAGTTGTACGCATGCGCTTTTCGAAGTACAGTTGAAGGAACTTGATTTAAATGTGTAGTTTGTACAACTCGGTGCATTTTATGAACTCAAATTATTGATGTTGTTCATTTTACATCCTGAGTAGTTGGTGTCACTTGGTTATAAGTAGTAAATATTATTTCAGTTGTTCCAATGAACTTCAGTGTACGCATCAAATAAAGGCATATTAAGAAATAAGCCTTTGCACAATGATGATCATACACATGCATTTTGCACAAGGACTGAATGCAGATGGCCATCCCAACTGCAGGGCCGGGCTGCAGGGGCATAGCCTGGGAGTGGGGTGGGTTGGGGGCAGTCGGCTTGCCCCTCCCCCACGAGCTGGCAGTTTATACAGGGTCTATGGAGACATGACAGTTTGAGCCCCTGTCAGATGCCTTCCCCCGCCAATGCACCCCCATTTGCAAAGGTCTAGCTACGCTACTGCCCAACTGTAGACCTAAATAGTAATGAAATCAAATAAATAAATTAATTAATAAATCAATGATAAAAACAACGATATTATTGGCAAAGCCACAAAGGATCTAATCAGAATTGCCTCTCTTGCCTGTGTTGCTGTTTAGGCCTACATACTGTGGTTTGGCAAATCTATTAAACTTATAATAATTATGTGAGTGTACAACAACAAGAAGTTAAATAAGTATTGGCAACCAATTTAATGAAACTTAATTTAACCAAATTTGGATCTACATACAGGTATTGTCAACTTAATATTTGTTTTTCTTGCGTCTACATTGTGTTTAGTTGAGGTAATTTGAATAAATTGTACCATTGTTACTTTTCACGTAAAATTTACTTATTTTCACTGATGTTCTTTACTACGTTTATTCATTAGATAATATCAAAACAAACATTAATTTAAGTAATATCAACAATATTAGCACAATGAAATCTACTCATTTTTATCAACAGTTGCTTATCATAAACTTAGTTAGTCAATTTGTTGGAATTACAGGTTCAGCTTGTCAAAGTCACTTGAATATATCTAATTACATTTACTGGAGTTTTGCAAGTCTATTCAACTTATAATATGTGAGTGCACAACAAGTAGAAGTCAACTTTAAGCATATTGATAACTAATATAAAGTAAGTTACCTTTACATTTTTTTATCTTCATACAAGTACTGTCAACTTAATATTTGTACTTGTTGTTTCTACTTTTGTGCTTAGTTGAGTTAGTTTGAATAAATTGTACCATTGTTACTTTTCACGTAAGTCAAATTTACTTACTTTTATTGATATATTTTACTATGTTTATTCATTAGCTATAATAAAAACAAACATTTAAGTAATATCAACAATATTAGCACAATGAAATCTACTCATTTTTTATCAACAGTTGCTTATCATAAACTTAATTATTCATTTTGTTGGAATTACAGATTAAGATGTTCAAAGTCACCTGATTATATCTAATTACATTTACTGCAATTTTGAAAGTCTATTTTATAATATGCGAGTGTAAAACAAGAAGTTAAATTTAAGTATTTATAACTAATATAACCTAGTTACTTTTACATTTTGTTATCTTTATGAAGGTATTGTCAACTTATAATATTTGTACTTGTTAGTTCTACTTTTGTGTTTAGTTGATTGAATTGAAATACATTATGTCATTGTTACTTATTCATGTTACACATAATTACGTTTACTTTACTATTTTAATATGCTTTATTCAGTAAATATGATGAAAACATACGTTTAAGTAACAGCGGCTAGATAAATTCAAGTAATACTTACTCAATTTTCGTACTCATACACCGTACTCATAACTATTGGACCCCTGTTGTCAGTACGACTCCAATATGTCAAGTTCAACTAACTTTATGTTATTTCGAGTGATTAGAATGCATATCTTATGAGTAATATCTGCAAATTAGATTTTTTACGTAACTAAAATTAACATTTTCTAAGTAGCATGAACTTAGTGTAAGTTTCATTTTTTTGAGTGTAATGAGAATCCTATCAAATAAGGGGCGGTTTCAAGAGAGTTTAAAATGACCACCATTGTCATCCATATTTACATAATTTAGGCAAAAAGTATTGAAAATGATGTTTGTTTATATTTTTAATTTTCATGCATAAAATGCAAAATATAGTTAATGATTTTTCAAAATATTCCAGGGGTAAATTTAAAATCAAGTCAAATTGTGTTTAAATGCACACTAATACATTGGTTTCATTATAAGGATTAAAAAAGGTATAATATGTCTATGTTCTAGTGTCTACATAGTCTTTAGGGGTCACCAAGGGGTCACCCACAGAAATGCATTTTGTGCTTCAGTATAACCAGAGCAATAACTTGACACCAGTTTCAACAAAAGGCCTCAGGGTGGAGAAAAAAAGGGATATATCCTTTTGGAGATATCGCAGGGATATTGGAGCAGCATTGGATATTTTTGTCCCATAATGACCTTGAACCTTATCAGGGCTGTAGCCGTGTAACTAAAAGGTTGGAACCTAGACAAACTATACCTTTATTTAATCCTTATAACAAGACAAATACATTGGCGTACATAACACAATTTGACTTGATTCAAATTTACCCCTATACTAATTTTACCCCTTATTTTACAATGTTCCCCACATTTCCCAGATGTTGGACCCAAAAATTCTGATTCAGCACAGATCAAACTATAGAAAATCATCTTCAAACCTTCTTCCCTAAACTTTGAGAATAGGATTCTCATTTATAACCCTACTAATCTATCTTTTGCGTTCTCCATTGAGTAATGAACGTATCATTTGTTCAGCACTGTACCCGAATAGGCTCGTCTACATTAGGTCACGGTTTATTCCGTACATGTTGATCTGGTATCTTGCACACGATCTCATGGGGAACACTCAGTTTTCTTTACACCGGTGTGGCCGGAGATATAGTCCCCAGGACTCATGTTCAGAAAACCATTGAAATGATGGACAATGTTTTTGATATAAATCTTGGTGACGGTTTTACTTTTCTAAAGAATAAATAATGATCAGTACTAAAATAGAAATTCTCTTGAATATTGAACAGTACTTTTGTTTTCTATCACTTCCAAACATGTTTTAAGATAGCTACTAAATATTACAACATATACTCCGATTCTTGGTGTGGCATTCGATTTTTGGACTAACGAAATATGAAATGAGATTCAAAGAGGGAAGGGTACTCAATTCTCATCCTATATAGTAAATTGTGTCGGGGTATATCCCGGGGAGTATATAACAAATAAGGAAGTCGGTTTTTTTTTCTGAAAGAGCTAAATTATCCTCCAACACCTATATCCCTGAGCTATCTCCACATTTTCTCCATCCTGAGGCCCCAGCAACAAGCTCCTCCTATTAGGAACAATCCATTGTGTTTTAGGGGGAATATTTTCTAGCAGTATAATAATTGCTTTGAATGAAACAGTAAAATGGCAATGCGTCTCGTAAGTCGGGATTTATGAACACGGGTGATCAATTGCTTGCAACACTGAGATAATGGAAGAACTGTAGTACATTGGTAGTTTACTATAGTGTGTGCTCTAGTGAGGATGTGGATTTAGGAACACGGTCCTCATGAGTGAGATAGGATTAAGGCTTGAAACGCAGAGAAATACTTGTAGAATGAAATTTAGGACATTTGGTAGGTTTACTATGGAGGGTCCCCATAGGTGAGGTGGGATATAGGAAACCGGGGCCTCATGAGTGACGATGGATAAGGCTTAGAAAATTCTATTATAAAATTGTAGAATGAGATGAAGGACATTTGGTGAGTTTACCCTAGAGGGTCCCCATAGGTGAGATGGGATTAGGAATCCGGGTCCTCACTTAGTGAGATAGGATTAAGGCTTGAACGTTGAGAGTTAATATACGAATGACCATTTTGGGTCATTTGGAGGTTTACTATAGAGTGTCCACATAAGTGAGATGGGATTAGGAACCCGGGTCCGCGTGAGTGAGATAGGATGAATGCTTGAAAAATGCTAAGATTATAAAATTGTAAAATAAGATTAAGTGACATTTGGTGAGTTTACTCTAGAGGGTCCCCGTAAGTGAGATGGGATTTAGGAATCCGGGTCCTTTTGGAGATATCGCAGGATATTTGAGCAGCCCTTGGATATTTTTGTCCCATAATGAACCTTGAAACCTTAATCAGGCCTGTAGCCGTGTAACTAAAAGGTTGGAACCTATACAAACTATACCTTTATTAATCCTTATAACAAGACAAATACATTGGCGTACATACACATTTGACTTGTATTCAATTACCCCTATACTAATTTTAACCCCTTATTTTTACAATGTTCCCCCATTTCCCCAGATGTTTGGACCCAAAAATTCTGATTCATCACATCAAACTATAGAAAAACATCTTCAAAACCTTCTTCCCTAACTTGTAGAATGGATTCTCATTTATAACCCTACATCATCTATCTTTTGCGTTCTCCATTGAGTATGACCTTATCATTTGTTCAGCACTGTACCCGAATAGCCCGTCTACATTAGGTCACGTTTTTCCGTACATGTTGATCTGGTATCTTGCAACACGATCTCATGAGGGAACACTCCGTTTTTCTTTACAACCGGTGTGGGCGGAGAATAGTCCCCAGGACTCATTTTCAGAAAACCATTGATGATGGACAATGTTTTTGATATAAATCTGTGCGGTTTTTACTTTTCTAAGAATAAGATAAGATCAGTACTACATAGAAATTCTCTTGAATATGAACAGTACTTTTGTTTTCTATCACTTCAACAATGTTTTAAGATAGCTCTAAATATACACATAGTACTCGATTCTTGGTGTGGCATTCCATTTTTGGACTAACGAAATATGAAATGATATTCAAAGAGGGAGGTACTCTCACTTCTCTCATCCTATATGTATTTGTCGGGGTCTTCCCGGGAGTATATAACAAATAAGGAAGTCGTTTTTTTTTTTCTGAAGACTAATGATCCTCAACACCTATATCCCTGAGCTATCTCCAAGTGAGGTCCCAAAGATATAGCCTATTTTCTCCATCCTGAGGCCCCAGCAACAGCTCCTCCTATGAGGAACAATCATTGTGTTTTAGGGGGAATATTTTCTCGCGAAAATAATTGCTTTGAATGAAACAGTAATTTGCAATGCTTCTCGTAAGGAGTCGGATTATTAATTCAGGGTGCTCATGGCTTGGCAACCTGAATAATGGAATTAAATTATTACGTACATTTGGTCAGGTTTTACCATAGTGGGTGCTCATAGTGGATGGGATTTATGACCCTGGTCCTCATGAGTGAGATAGGATTAAGGCTTGGAAACGCAGAGAATCCTTGTAGAATGATTTAGGACATTTTGAGTTTTACTATGGAGTCCCCCCATAAGTTTGGGTAAGGTGGATATATGAACCACCCGGGGCCTCATGAGTGAGATAGGATTAAGGCTTAAAAATTATTATCCATTGTAGTCAATGAGATGAAGGACATTTGGTGAGTTTAAGCTCTGAGGGTCCCCATAAGTGAGAATGGGATATAGGAACCCGTGTCCTCATGATTGAGATAGGATTAAGACTTAAATTCTATTATAACATTGTAGAATGAGATGAAAGAGGGAACTTTTGGTGATTTTACCCTAGAGGGTCCCCATAGGTGAGATGGGATTTAGGAATCCGGGTCTTCATGAGAATAGGATTAAGGCTTGCAACATTGAGATTAATATACGAATGAATTTTCGGCGGTCATTTGGTAGGTTTACTATAGAGGTCCACATAAGTGAGATGGGATTTTAGGCAACCCGGGTCCTCATTAGTGAGATAGGATTAAGGCTTAAAATGCTATTATAAAATTTAAAATAAATAAGGACATTTGTGAGTTTACTCCTAGAGGGTCCCCGTAAGTGAGGATGGGATTTAGGAACCCGGGTCCTCAGAGTGAGATAGGATTAAGGCTTAAATGCTAATACAAAATTGTAGACGAGATTAATGACATTTGTCGTGGTTTCCTCTAAGGGTCACCATAATTGAGATGGGATGTAGGAATCCGGGTCCTCAAGAGTGAGATAGGTTTAAGGCTTGCAACATTGAGATATAATATACGACTGAAATTTAGGTCATTTTGGTTAGGTTTACTATAGAGGTCCACATAAGTGAGAATGGGATTTATGAACCCGGGTCCTCATGATTGAGATCGATTAAAGCTTAAATGCCTAAGACAAAATGTGAGACTAAGATTACGACATTGTGGTGATTTTTACTCCTAGAGGTCCCCATATAAGTGAGATGGGATAAGATCCTGGTCCTCATGAGTGAGATAGGATTAAGGCTTGAAATGCAATGCAAAATTGTATAATGAGATTTATTACATTTTGGTGAGTTTACTCTTGAGGATCCCCATACGTGAGATGAGATTAGGAACCCGGGTCCTCATTGAATTGAGATGGATTAAGCTTCAAATGCTAATCAAAATTGTTAGAATGAGATTGAAGCGAACATTTGTGACTTTTTATTCTAGAGGTCCTCATAAGAAATGGTATATAGGAACCAGTGTCCTCATGGAGTGAGATAGGATTCAGACTTGCAACATTGAATATAATATACGAATGAAATTAGGACATTTTGTATTTTTACTATAGAGTGTTCCCCTAATGAGATGGGATTTATGAACCCTGGTCCTCATGAGGGAGATATAGGGATTAAGGCTTGAAATGCTATATAAAATTTAGAATGAGGTTCAGGACGTTTTTGGTGAGTTTTTTAATCTAGAGGTCCCCCGAAGTGAATGGGATTTAGGAACCCTGGTCCTCATGAGTGAGATGGATAAGGCTTGAACGCAGAGATTACTTGTAGAATGACATTTCAGGACATTTGGTAGGTTCCCTCTAGAGGGTCCCCATAAAGTGAGATGGATAGAGTGAACCCGGGTCCTCATGAGTTAGATAGGATTAAGGCTAAAAAATGCTAATCAAAATGTAGAAGAATATAAGGACTTTGGTGAGTTTACTCTAAGGTCCCATAAGGGAGATGGGATTAGTAACCCTGGTCCTCATGAGTGAGATAGGATTAAGCCTGGTCCTCTCATGAGTGAGATAGGATTAAGGCTTGAAATGCTATAATAAAATTGTAGAAGCATGAAATTCAGGACATTTGGTGAGTTTACCATTATGGGACCCGCTAGGTATACTCACCAAATGTCATTAATTTCATTCTAAAAATTTTATAATAACATTCAAGCCTAATCCTATCTCACTCATGAGGACCAGGTTCCTAAATCCCCCTCACTCTTAGGGGGAGCCTCTATAGTAAACCTACCAATGACCGAAATTTCATTCGTATATTATATCTCAATGTTGCAAGCCTAATCCTATCTCACTCATGAGGACCCGGATTCCTAATCCCAGCTCACTTATGGACCCTCTAGAGGAAACTCACCAAATGTCCTAATCTCATTCTACAAGTTTGTATGCATTTCAACCTTAATCCTTCTCACTCATAGGACCCCGGATTCCTAAATCCCATCTCACTTATGGGGACCCTCTAGGTAAACTCACCAAATGTTTCTTACTCATTCTACAATTTTGTATTACATTTTAAGCCTTATCCTATCTCCACCAGGGTGGGGAGGACCCCTGTTCCAGATCCCATCTCACTTATTGGGGACGCCTATGGTAAACGCACCAAATGTCCTTAAGGAGGGGTATGGGGTCTGAAGCAGTGAACTTTGAAGTGATTTTTTCTTAATTTTTCCTAAATAGGGGGGGGGGGCTATATACAATGTTCACCTCAATTTGTCCCATGCACAGAGTTTTTTAAAATTCATGTCAATTTGCTCTGGTTGCCATGGGAACCACGTAAGGCCTCTGATGCTAAACCTAACGAACGTAACTAAAAACTAAACAAGCTACTGGACGAAACTGGGTGGCATGTGCGGGGGTAAATACTCAGTGAACCATGAAGCCGGCATTTTTTGATACCCGTAGCCATGGCAACCGGCAATTAACCAATCACATAAAGTCATGGCGTAATTGTAATTTGGAAACAATTTTGAAAATCGGGCCTTCATGGTTCACTCGCCCTATAATGTGCTGAATATGTGTGCCAATTTTCATGTGCATAGCATGTAACGATCTCGTAGTTTACTTTCGTTTTCGTTTTGGTTGTTTGCGTATTTTAACGAAACGAGTATAGGCCTCGAACATTTAGAACAAAATTGAGGCGCTTTGATGTGAAATATGGATTTTAAAAAAAAAATCTTTTATACACTGAATTATCATAATTTTAATGAATATTTTTTTAATTTTTTAGGTTTTTTCTTTTTTTAATTAATTTTTAAAATCATTTTCCGTAAATATCGCAGGGTGATAAACAATAATACAAATAAAAAAAATCACTTATAAAAAATTCAAATTTGTAATTTTTAATTATGACAACATAATATAGTATTTTATTTACTTCGACTTATCCAAAATAAAATGCGTTTAAAAAAATGGCGTATAAAAATAATATCTTTTTAAATATCTTAATATAACCATTTAATTTCACATGATAAGTATAGGAGACTATGCGGTTTTGGCAAATTTCGCGTACACTGCGTCACTTTGATCACCATTCGCGGTAACCGAATGTCGGATTGCGATCGAATAAAGCATTTATGTAGATTACAATCCACGACATTAACCATTGCTGTATCTCATTTTCGTAATGGAACAATTTTTTTACCAAAGTCAGACCCCATAACCCCCCTTACTCTCTTGCTAACAATTTTGTTTAAGCATTTAAAACATTTAAAAATGGAAAATCCCCCCCCCCCGGATTCCTAAATCCCATCTCACTAATGTGGACCCTCTATAGTAGACTCACCAAATGTCCTTAATCCATTCTACAATTTTGTATTTAGCATTCAAGCCTTAACCTATCTATCGCACTCATGAGGACCTGGTTCCTCCTACATCCTCTCACTTATGGGGACTCCTCTAGGTAAACTCACCAAAATGGTCTTAATCTCCTTCACAATTTGTATTAGCATTTTTAAAGCCTTATCTATCTCAATCATGAGGACCCTGGTTCCTATAACCCATCTCACTATGTGGGACCCTCTATAGTAAACCTACCACATGACCTTAATTTTCTTCGTATATATAATCTCAATTTTGCAAGCCTTAATCCTGTCGCACTCATGAGGACCCTGGTTTCCTTATCCCATCTCACTTATGGGGACCCTCTAGGTCAACTCACCAAATGTCCTTAATTTCATTCTACAATTTTTGTATAAGCATTTTAAGCCTTAATCTTATCTCAATCATGAGGACCCGGGTTTCCTAATAGCATCTCACGTATGTGGACCCTCTATAGTAACCCTAACCAAATTACCACCTAAATTTCATTCGTATATATATCTCAATGTTGCAAGCCTTACTCCTATCTCAGCATGAGGACCCAAATTCCTAAATCCCATCTCACCTTATGTGGATCCCCGAGAGTAAACTCATCAAATGTCCTTATCTCATTCTACACATTTTGTCTTAAGCATTTCAAGCCTTAATTCTATTTCACTCATGAGGACCCTAGATCCTATATCCCATCTCAATTGGGACCCTCTAGGGTAAACTCAGCAAATGTTCTTAATCTCATTCTACAATTTTTGTTCTTAGCATTTTAAGCCTGATCCTATCTCAACTCATTAGGAACCTGGGTCTATAGCCGCATCTCTCACTTATGGGGACCCTCTAGGGTAAACGCACCAAATGTCCTTATTTCATTCTAGCAATTTTGGTATTAGCATGTAAAAGCCTTAATCCATCTCACTCATGGGACCCCGGGTTCCTAAATCCCATCTCACTTATGTGGACCCTCTATAGTAAACCTACCAATGACCTAAATTTCCATTTGTGTATATATCTCAAAGTTGCAAGCCTTAATCTATCTCACTCACTCATGAAGACCAAATTCCTAAATATCCCATCTCAATTAATGGAGACCCTCTAAGGAAACTCACCAACGTCCTTAACTCATTCTACAATTTTGTATTACCATTCAAGCCTTACTCTATCTCACTCATGATGACCCTTGTTCCTATATCCCATCTCACTTATGGGGACCCTCTAGGTAAACTCACCAAAATGTCCTTAATTTCATTCTAAATTTTATAATACCTGTCAGCCTTAACCTATTCTCCCTCATGAGGACCAGGGTTCCTAACTCCCCTCTCACTTATGGGACCCCTCTAGAGAAAAACCTAACCAACAAACAAATGGGTCACCCCCCCCCCCCCCTAAATTTCATTCTACAAGTATATCTCTTCCATTTTCAAGCCTTAATCTATCTTCACTCCTCATGAGGACTCTGGTTCCTATATACCATCTCACTTATGGGGACACCTCTAGGTAAAACTCACCAGTCCTTATTCATTCTACAATTTTAGTAATTATAGCATTTCAATTCAAGCCTATCCTATCTCACTCATGAGACCCGGGTTCCTAAACCCCCTCTCACCTATGAGAACCCTATGTAAACTAGTATTTTCTAATTATCCCCTCTCTGAGTGGGATCCTCTCTCCCTATCCAAAAGGTGGAATTATCCAATGAACTTTTGTTGTTTCTAATGTGAAAAGCATGATTGACGGGCCTCAGGAGTGAGTAGAATGCGTCCTCTCACGATGGGAGAAAAAGGATATAGAGCCCATGATGATAATTTTACTTCTCTTTATAGGCGAGGCGTCATGGAAAGACTAACCGAGTTTGTAGCCAGTCCTTACAACATTTGCGTGCTTTTTTGGTTTCTATCACACTAGCTTCAGCATGAAACCAACTGCGGAAATACCTACTTTCTTGCCACATTTCGACAAAATTGACGTCACAATGTCGGTTTATATCCGCAGGAATCGCTATAAGATTAAGATCTCGTACTATACTCAACTTTATTTTTTTATATTCATTTATTACAAGCAAATTAATGTCCATACACTGATCCACGTGGAGAACACGTGTGGCATAACGGTATAAAGTCTCATGATCAGCTCATAACGTGAGTTCGAGTCCCCGCTACGGTCAACGTGGTTGTTGTCCCCTTGGGCAAGATTACTTCATCTCAATTGCCTCGTCCACCCAAGCGAAATCAGGGGAGGATCTTTTATGGGGAAATCTTACAGCTAAGTGCTGATAGGCAGTGCGCTTGGCCAGCTGGGTCCGGCCCAGATATAGATGAAGCGAAATTATTTGTGACGTTTTCCTGAAGGCAGCGTAATAATATAATAGTCAACAGCGCTTGTCTACTGTGCAAAAGGCGCATAATAAATCCATTTTATTATTTTCTTTACTAAGTATAGCCGACAACTAACGAATTGTAGAAGTGTATAACACATTTCATTGTACTCAAAAGGTTGATAATAAAATCTGTAGTAATGCGAAACCTATTTCCTAATTGGCTTTTGTTGTATGATCATTGAATGTTTTTAGCGCTTGCTATGAAATGCCTAAATTTTGCAATATGTACTTTTTTCAACGCCTGGTAGATTCTGTAGTGACAGAAGTTTGAGCTGGCGTATATTGGCTTTCCTTAGGCCTTATTACCCTTGGTTTTGGTTCTCACGCATTCCACATCGACGAGCGTAACCAGAACCACGAAAACCTAGATTTTTTTTTAGACTTCCGACAAAATCAAATAGTTTTGTAGTCCCGGTATGTTTGTACCGCTGACGTTGGCAACAAATCATCGACTATATGCTTTTTAAAAATCTTTGCCTTAATTTCTAATATCAACTACAATTTCGACGATATCTTCCCAGCTATAATCGTTGACGAACAGAAGCAATTCGATACATAAATCTGTAAGGTCGGTTAACGAGTTTTTTCCCCATCAATGACGCCCTCGTCTATCAAACTCGTTACACTAGTCGAAGTAGTATTTCCCATCCTAAGCATTGCCCATGCATGTCTCCAGATCCCTTTTACCGAATAAACCTATTGTCGGAACTTTAAATGATTTCAATGAAATCAGGAAGAAATCACAAGGACAATTTCTGATTTCTCAGCTTCTCCTTCCCCGTCTTTTTTATTTATTGTTGTTGTTTATTTCCATACTTGGACCCTCTGATAGGCCATAGAAACAATGTATGTACACAAATTATATCACAAAGCACCAAAGTGATCCGTGAAACGCTGCAACTGTACTCTGCATAATTCATGCACTATCAAAACTTATTCAATTAGCTGCGGTGGATAAATGAAACCCAAGTCGCGTGCCATTGATACCACCTGTTGAGTTCATGTCTGTGGTCCCCGGATTAGCATTCAAAATTAACCGAGATGTGCGCAAGATAATGCGGTCACGTTACTTGTGAATCAATACTGCTGGAGACAGTTTCCCTACAGATTCGTACAGTCTCGGCGGGCTACTCACTACCTTGTGTTAATTCCAGGAGCCCTGTGCAATTCACGTTCTGTGGACAAAGTTGGTTGGCAGGGCTGTCCAGCTATGGGGTGGTAAGCTGAAAAGTCCTCAAGTTTTGAGTTTAGCATTTATCTTTTAACCAAGTGCGCTCTAAACCCAGAGACAGAGCCGAGACTGGGGTACAGTCTATCTAGGGTAAACTCACCAAATGTCCTTAATTTCATTCTACAATTTAGTATTAGCATTTCAAGCCTTAATCCTATCTCACTCATGAGGACCCGGGTTCCTAAATCCCCTCTCACCTATGAGAACCCTATTGTAAACTAGTATTTTCTATTATCCCCTCTCTGAGTGGGATCTCTCCCCTATCCAAAAAGGTGGAATTATCCAATGAACTTTTGTTGCTAAGGTGAAGAATGATTGACGGGCCTCAGGAGTGAGGAGAATGGCGGTCCTCACGATGGAGAAAAAGGATATAGCCCCATTATGAGTATTTTATTCTATTTAGCGAGGGCGGTCATGGAAAGACTAACCTAGTTTGGTAGCAGTCCTTTACACAATTTGCGTGATTTTTTGTTTCTATAACACTAGCTTCAGCATGAAACCAACTGCGGAAATACCTACTTTCTTGCCACATTTCGACAAAATTGACGTCACAAATGTCGGTTTATATACCTCTAGGAATCTCTATAAGATTAAGATCTCGTACTATACTCAATCTTTATGTTTTTTATATTTCATTTATTACAAACAAATTAATGCCATTACACGTGACACGTGTGAGAACACGTGTGGCATAACGGATAAAGGACTCATGATCAGTCTCAGAAAGAAAACGTGAGTTCGAGCCCCGCTACAGTCAACGTGTTTGTGTCCCTGGGCAAGATACTTAATCTCAATTGCCTCGTCCACCCAAGCGAAATCAGGGGAGCTGTTATGGGGAATATTACAATCTAAGTGCTGATAGGGTTGTGCGCTTGGCCAGCTGCCGGCCCAGATATAGATGAAGCGAAATGATTGTGACGATTCCTGAAGGCAGCGTAATAATAATAATAGGCAACAGCGCTTTGTCTACTTGTGTAAAAGGCGCTATATAAATCTCATTATTATTATTTTCTTTACATAAGTATACCGAAAAATAAAAGATTGTAGAAGTGTATAACACATTTATTGTACTCAAAAGGTTGATAATAAAATCTGGTAGGAAGGGCGAACGAAACCTTATTTCCTAATTGCTTTGTTGTATGATTCATTGAATGTTTTTAGCGCTTGCTATGAAATTCTTAATTTTGCCAATATGTAACTTTTTCAACCCTGGTAGATTCTGTAGTGACAGAAGTTTGAGCTGGCGTATATTGGCTTTCCTTAGGCCTTATTACACTTGGTTTGGTTCTCACGCATAGCCACCATCGACGAGCGTAACCATAACAACGAAAACCTATATTTTTTTAGACTTCCGACAAAAAATACAAATAGTTGGTAGTCCCGGTATGTTTGTACCGCTGACGTTGGCAACAAATTCATCGACTATATGCTTTTAAAAATCTTTGCCTTAATTTCTAATATCAAACTAACAAATTCGACGATATCTTTCCCAGCTATATCGTTGACGAACAGAAGCAATTCGATACATAAATCTATTAAGTCGTTAACGAGTTTTTTCCCACCACAATGACACCCTCGTCTATCAAACGCTTTACACTAGTCGAAGTAGTATTCCCACTCTAAGCAGTTGACAATGCATGTCTCCAGGTCCCATTCTACCGAAGAAACCTATTGTCGAGGAACGTTAAATGATTTCAATGAAATCAGTTTTGAAATAGATCAAAATACCACCTATGTCGTCGTGTCGTCGATTCTACGCAACGAAATTTCGCAAAGGGACCATGCAGGCCTCCTATATTATGAAACACATGTTAACATCAAAACATCTATTCTTAGTGATGAATGGCGGCTATTCATAACATTCCACATGCATTTCATTGACAGAAAATCAATTGTTATAGACAATGCACATTGCATTCATGCAATGTCGTGTGTGGACCGGATATTTTATCGGATTATAAAGTGAGTCCTATAGAAAATCTTCCACTTCCCATGAAAAGTGAATGGTCCAATGAATGGCAGAAATACGTTTTCAGTCAGTTTTGTTTTGCTAATAGACAGTAGAGAACTACTACGCGCACTGAGATCAACGAAATTAATCCTTCTTATTGGCCACTTGAGCTTGAGCAAATGCTTTGAATAGCGGCAATTCACCATCACAAAGGAAATGTTTTAGCGTTTACAAGTATTTCAACGTAGTGTAGCGGAACAGGACCTCGGCGGATGGAGATCTATATTTTATACTATTACTGTGGGTACGGTGGGAGGTCAAAACTCCTCACACTCTAACGTCTGAAAGCATGCACCAGGAGGAGGCAACCACTTTGTTTTATTCAAGGTTCAATCTATTATTTATTACTATATATCAGTACACTATCACACAATATTTGGCTTCACAACTACAACTGCTTTTAAACCCCTTTCTCGATACCACAATGTCAGGAGTTCCCACTGGTAGATAACACTTCAAAATCTTGGAAAGGTTAGCACAGATGTAAGGTTCCTATGTGCTGTGATTAACTGAGGCTGGAATCGATCTTCAATACGGAATGTACCTGAAGTTGGAATCAATCTTCCCTACAGAATGTATACTGAAGTTGGAATCAACCTTTCCTACGGAATGTACCTGAAGTTGGAATCAATCCTCCCTACGGAATGTGCCTGAAGTTGGAATGAACACAACACTCTGCCAGTACTAGTTTTGATTTATCCCATTACTACTACAATTCTTCCCTTTTTGCTATAAACCTTTATTACACTCTCATGTGACCACTAGGCCCAATACAGGGAACCCCCCCAAAAAGTTCCTTTAGCCTAAAAAATATGCACAAAGCTCCCGCGCTACCCGCTGGGGAGCATGTCTTGATAGCATGAAATATATGTATTTACATCATCATGCATCACTACGAAACACAGTACCTAGGCCCAGGGGGCCCGAAAAAGGACAAGTTTTTACATTCTGGAATATTTTGCACAGAGCTCCCGTGCTACCCGCTGGGGAGCATGTCGTGATAGCATACTGGCATATGCATTATCATCATCACTACCATTACACAAGACCCATATTCAATCTACAATTAAAATTAAGGGAAATTATATAATGGAAACACTGACCCAGCCTATGACTTGCCCTTCGTGCACTGGTATCCCAGTACACAACGACGCTATTGTGGACACCACTACAATCCAGTATCCTGTTACATAACGCTGCTATAGCTGGGCACGACCACTATGGAATGCCAGAGCGGACATAAATACGAGTTTGCACGCTCTATAGGTCGAACTTCACGCTCTATTGGTCAACTTCACGTTCTATCGGTCAAACTTCACGTTCTATTGGTCAACTTCACGTTCTATCGGTCAAACTTCACGTTCTATTGGTCAAAAAACTTCACGTTCTATCGGTCAAACTTCACGTTCTATCGGTCAAACTTCACGTCACGTCGGTGTACAAAATCTGACGCGATCTAACTTCACGTTCTATCGGTCAAACTTCACGCTCTATCGGTCAAACTTCACGTCACGTCGGTGTACAAAATCTGACGCCGATCTATTTTATCGGACGTCAAGCTTTTTTTCAATTGTGGGAGACGGGCGCTTCATAATTTGGTTCCGAAGGCATGTGAAAACACGGGATTCTCGTAGCATCCGTGTATTCAATTTTCCCCATTAAATCATGTGTCAGGTGTTGTCATTTCAGTAAATTGATTCTCGCTAACTTGACGAATTGATCTGCAGTCAGGTGAGGCCAAATCTGAAACCTTTCACTATCGCCAGGTACGCAGTATACTTAAGATTTCTGAACACATGTCAGAACGTGTTCACGCAGGGTGTTTTTTTTTGTATTGTTCTGAAAATCTACAGAAACACCCAGACCCTCTGACACAGTTGTTTGCAGTGTGTTCAAAATCTGATGAGCACAAGGGCGAAACACGGTCTGCAAGTGTTCTCCGAACACCTGTCAAACACATGCAGAACACCTTCCCGAAGTTGGCATGTGTTCTACAAAATTTGCAGTGTATACCAGTGGCAAATAAAAATTCTTTCCAAAGTTCCTACATGGTGTTTATAGCCAAAATACACTTTTTTTTCCCCAATAATTTCATGATGAATCCCCAGGCCGTTTCAACATGTTAATAATGGGGAAACCCTTACGCAGCCCTGGCATAACAAGGGTATCGGTCACTTGCGTTTGTCAGAAGGGGAAAATTCACGGTTTTGAGACAGACTTTTCCTGGTACAATATGAGATAATCCCTATTTCCAGGGTATAGTTATAGTCAACCATGGAATACAGTGTATCTACAGGTATTTAAAGTAATAGCTAGGAATAGATGTTTTTGAGGATATGAATTTCTCTTAAATATTGCACTTGATTGGTTGTAAACCACCTTCCGAGAACGTTTCGAAGGTTTATTGACAAACAAGCACGAAAGAGAACCGCAAACCTTGTTTGAACTTGCCTGCTATTCTAATTGGCCTTAAACCATGCTTTGACTTCTGTCGTGCACGACAGAACTTACGACCTCTCATCTTTTACATAAAGACGGCGTATTCGGCTTATTCACTTCAGGTGTGATCTAATACATTGGTAAGCATTCCAAATATTCCAAAAAACCTGGGGGTTCGAAAAAAAAATGAGGGTGCTTCTCTCTGGAAATCTCATGCTCTAAATTTGACCCTCGTCCGACTGGGGGGTGGTTACCATACAACCCCCCTAATGGATGATGCCCCGTCGCACAAAAACGCAAATGAAAATGATCTAAGGCTTTATGTAATTGTAAGTTCATCCTTTGCGGTCAGTTTAGCGAAACAAATGGAGTGGTACCACCTTCAGGAGGGTGAGTGGTGGTAAGTAATACTGCAATATTGTATCTTTTCTTAATTTTTAGAGAAATAACGTGTAATGCTTACTCTGGCACCCATCATTGCCAAATAAATACCAATTTCGCTTGCATGAATGGCAAAAATGATCGAAAAACCCTTGCATTTGGCGATTTGCGTACAACTTTGCTTAAAAATAAGCTCTCAGTTATAACTATAACGTCATATTGTTAAACTTGATATGTTTGTACTTGATTTGAAGAAAGGATGTAGCTACACACTGATACCAAACAAGTTGATGTTTGTCGCTTAGTTAGCCTACGAAAAAATCAGGGGTGGAAACCCTCCCCCTTCTTGGACCAATAGAACAGTTGCTGTGATTTTTTTTGACTTTGCACAGTTTTGAATACTAATTTTCTGTCTTTTTACTCTGTTGTACCTCCTTATCCTTGGAATTTGACTGTCGGCTGTCTTTGTCTTTGTCCAATGTAATTTGTATCGTATTTATGATTTACACAAAGCAGAGCAAAAAAAATACCTAAATACACCTTGCAACTCCCTCTCCCGAGCCAGTACTCCTACTAATTACACCAAAGAAGAGGCCGATTCGCGAAGATTCTCCATCTTGCCGCCAATACTATTTGGTATATACAGCTTGTAACCCAACCCCAAGCACCCAACATTGCAAAATAGATCGACGTCATATTTTTGTACATCGGCGTCATATTTTTGTACATCGACGTGAAGTTTTGACCTATAGAGCGTGAAGTTTGACCGATAGAGCGTGAAGTATAGATCGTCGTCATATTTTCAACAGTATAACGTCGGACTTTCGACAGTATATCGTCGAGCTCGACAGTTAGGGCGTCGAGTTCGACAGGTAGGGCGTCGAGTTCGACAGGTAGGGCGTCGAGTTCGACAGGTAGGGCGTCGAGTTCGACAGGTAGGGCGT
Organism: Ophioderma brevispina; assembly: GCA_023653785.1. Lineage (NCBI taxonomy): Eukaryota > Metazoa > Echinodermata > Ophiuroidea > Amphilepidida > Ophiodermatidae > Ophioderma > Ophioderma brevispina. Next base: position 12,410 of record JAMKCH010024855.1, on the reverse strand, counting down.
CGAGTTCGACAGGTAGGGCGTCGAGTTCAACAGGCAGGTCGTCAAGTTCAACATACAGAGCGTCAAAACTTCGTATTTATGTCCGCTCTGGCATGCCATAGACCACCCTCAATGCCCCGGTGTATGGCGCTGCTATCTCTGGCACGACCACCTTCAATGCCCCGGTGTACAATGCTGCTACCCCTAGGCACGACCACCCTCAATGCCTCGGTGTGAAAGGAGATATGGTCCGGAGGATACACAGTCCGGGCTGCATTTAGAACGACAACGGAATAAAGCGTGAAACTAATGTTACGGGAAGAGTCAAACTGATCGATTGCCCTATTGTTCACCATTGTTCCCGGACGGGATGAGACCGGCGGACCATATCCTGCCACACCTGCGTGTCACGCTGCTATCTCTCGGCACGACCACCTTCAATGCCTCTGTGTATGGCGCTGCCGTCTCTGGCACGACCACCTTCAATGACTCGGCGTGTGACGCTGCTACATGTATCTCTAGACACGACCACCCTCAATGCCCCGGTGTATGGCGCTGCTGTGTAACTATACTCGCGATGAGTGGGTCAGTGTTTCCACGACTGAAAACCTTAGAGAACATTTAATATTTATTTATAACATGAGAGTGGTGTAAAAATAACCCATTCATTCCTTACCAATACATACCAGTTTGAACATCTGCACGTGCCATTCCATACTACTGCGACAGACTGATTGATCGCGACACTCTCTACTCTCAATCAACCTAACATAACTTCCTAACCTCCTAATAACGAACTGTCTCTATACATAATGGATCACCATACTAATGAACGTGTAAGGATGTACATGTCTATGGATGAGTGTTTATAAGGGTGTGCATGTAAGTGTGGTGTAAGTGTGCATGTGTGGGTGTATGAGGGTGTGTATGTGTGGGTGTGTGGATGTATGAGGGTGTGTATATGTGGGTGTGTGAAAGTATGAGGGTGTGTATGTGTGGGTGTGTGAAAAGTATGAGTATGTGTGGGTGTGTGGATGTATGAGGGTGTGCATGTAAGAGTAGTGTAGATGTAAGTGCGGGTGCATGAGGGTATGCATGCATGAATGTGTAGTAGTAAGGGTATACATGTATGTGGGTGGGTGGGTGGATGTGCATGCGTGGGTGTGTGGTGTGTGGAAACCGAGGGTGTGCACGACTGGGTGTATAGGATGTGTGGGTGTGTGACATGTATGAGGGTGTGTGTGTGAAGAGTCTGCATAAGGACGTGCATGTAAGAGTGGAAGTGTGCATGTGTGAGTGTATGAGGGTGTGTATGTGTGGGTGTGTATGAGTGGTAGGAAGTATGAGGTGTGTATGTGCGGGTGTGTATGCGTGGGTGGAAGTATGAGGTGTATATGCGTGGGTGTGTACGAGGTGTGCATTTAAAAGTGGTGTATGTGGTGTGCATGCATGGGTGTGTGGACGCTGAGAGTGTGCATGTCTGGGTGTGTATGAGGTGTGCATCTGTGGGTGTTTGGCATGTATGAGAGTGTGCATGTGTGACGAGTGTGTATAAGGGTGTACATGTAAGAGTGGTGTAAGCGTGCATGTATGGGTGTATGAGGGTGGGTATGTGTGGGTGTGTACGAGTGGATGTGTGGAAGTATGAGGGTGTGTATGTGTGGGTGTTTAAGAAGCATGCATGTAAGAGCAGTGTATGTGGTGTGCATGCATGCGTGTGTATGAGAGTGGGTGTGTGGGGTGGGTGTGTATAGTGTATATATATGAAGGTATGCAGGTGTGGTGTGAAAGTGTAAACAATGCAAGGGTGTAGCTTGAAAGTGGGTGCAGGTGTGTGTGTATGTGTGTGCGTACTCAAAGGGTATATTGGGTATGGAAAAGGGTGTGGTATGGAGCGTGAATGGAGGGGTGTATTTGGAAGGGTGTGTGGTGGAGCAGTATGGAAGAGAGTGTGTATAATGGTGTGGTGTAAGTGTCATGTAGTGTGGGTGCACATACAGTAACAAAGTTCCATAAAACAAACTACAGAGAGTGTCGACGGCCGAGCCGAACGATGAACTATACTGCGATCCGCGCATGCGCATCCCCGACTTAACCTTTAATTAGCATTTAATAATTAAATTAATATTTATTCAATATCAATAAAACAAAATCTAAAGAAATGTCTAATTCTAAAATGATCACATCCTGTAATATTTATACATCAAACACATGCGAATATATTTATGCTTGTGCTGCTTAGTTTGCGTCTCCTTCTCCTCCTTCTCTAGACGCTTTGCTTTTTTTACCTTCTTCTGCCAAACGCTTTGTCCTATAATAGCCAAAATCGGTCAGAGGAACCACTGACCCAAGCTACACCAGGGGTGTACATAGTTTGACCTTGACCTCTCGTAGGGGTCACGTGGGCCGATTAAAGAGGCACTCGTCGGAACTCTTAAAATGCATCTTCTGCCACAGAATAAATCCTATGACCACCAGATGTCAGAAGAACCACTGACCCAAGACCCTTCGAGGGTGTACCCAGATTGGGGTCAAATGTCAAGTGGGCCGATTAAAGGGGCATTCGTCGGAACTCTTTAAAATGCATCTTCTTCTACAAACAACCCGTGATGGTGACATGGCTCCGTCATGTGACTCGACATTAGTCGGTGTCCAGGGTTGTACACAGAATTTTGATCAAAGGTCATTAAGGGGTCACTTCCGGTCTGAATGTGAAAAACTTCAAAAATTCATATTAGCTAAATGGAAGTTAGCATGGTCACGTGACTCATGCATATGAAACAGCTGGAGATCTTTCACCAAAGTTGTGCTCAACATGGAGGTCAAAGGTCATTAAAGGGGAACTTCCGGTCTTAATGTGAAAAAATTTCAAAAAAATCATATTTGCTTTATGTAAGGTCGCATGGTCACGTAACTCATGCATATGAAGCAGCTTGAGACCCTTCACCAACATTGTGCTCAACATGGGGTCAAAGGTCATTAAAGGGGAACTTCCGGTCTTAATGTGAAAAATCTTCAAAATCATAGCTGCTATATGCAAGGTAGCATGGTCACGTAACTCATGCATATAAAAGAGCTTCAGACCCTTCACCAACATTGTGCTCAACATGGGGTCAAAGGTCATTAAAGGGGAACTTCCGGTCTTAATGTGAAAAATCTTCAAAAAATCATAGCTGCTATATATACCCAACTCTGCATGGTCACGTGACTTATGTATAAGAACCAGGTTAAGACCCTTCACAAAATTTCGGTGCTCGGCATGGGGGTTAAAGTTCATTAAGGGGACATTTCTGCATGGCATGCATGTTCTGAATGCCACATGCGAATATACCCGTGTTTGCTAAACACAACTGTGGCGTCTAGTTTAATATTATTTTTATCGCATGTATTTAACCAGTATCTCTTTAAGACTTTGTTCAGTTTTTATTTAGTAACCTTCTATGTAACATCAAAAAATTGTCTAAAACCTCGAAATTCTTTGCAGTATTATAATCTATAAAATATTAAATCCTAAAGCTCCACTAGTTATTTGTTCTACCACTGATGAGTTACGATGTATTCAACTTGAAAGTAATATCAAAAAATATATCATTTTACTTTCCCAAAATACAAATGTATATTACAATAAATAGGCACAAAAGGCCTACATCAATTGAATAAAAATACATGTAGTAGAGTAAAGATAGCACATGACCCCAAAAAAATTGCAACAGAAGGTTTTTTGGCATTTTCTGGTAGTATAAGGTCAGCTTAACAATATATCAAAAGTTGCACAAAATCGAAGTCCCAGAAAGTGTTCAAACTATGACATAAACAAAATGGCCGCCATCCGCCATTTTGAAAAACATAAATCCTCACATCTCTGGCAATAAATAAGCTAAAAGGACAAACAAGATGTCATTTCCTATTAATTCTAGCATAACAAATCCATTAAAAAGGGTTTTATTAAGTTGAGATATCATCTTGACCTCTAAATCCAATATGGCTGCCATCCACCATGTTGGAAATACAAATTCTTGTATCTCTGGTACCGGGTGGGCCAAAACGACAAACAAGATGTCATTTCCTATTAATTCTAGCATAACAAATCCATTAAAATGGGTTTTATGAAGTTGAGATATCATCTAGACCTCTAAATCCAATATGGCTGCCATCCGCCATGTTGGAAAGTACAAATTCTTGTATCTCGGGTACCGGATGGGCCAAAAACGAACAAACAAAAATTTTGGGGTCATTCCTATTAATTCTAACATAACAAACTATTAAAATGGGAATTCTTAGAAGTTGAAGATAAATCTTGACTCAGAAATCCATTAGGGCCTACAGTACATCCACCTGTTATTGAAGTAGTGTACAAATTATTTATTCCTCTGGTACTTACCACATGGGCAAAATGACAATATCTAGTGTTATTTTTTATTAATTGTGCATACGGAAATACCTTAAGATGGTTGTTTTAAAGTTTTGAGAGGTGCACCTGACGCTTCAAAATGGCCACGGTCCGCATTTAAAAAGTGGATGAAACCACAAATCCTCCTTGTTAGCCAGCAAGACAGATTCATGGCAAATGAGGTATAAATTTTCTATTCGCCGATGTCCGATTTATTCAATTAAAAGTTTTCGTTGGCTATTGTCATCATTCGTGGCATATTAATTTTTATCAGCTAAATCATCACAATTTGACATACATGTATTTGTTGTACAGTGATAATTGTGAATTTTTTAAAGACAGAAAGACAATTTCTCATTATCACCTCACCGCCAAAAATGGCGAACACTGGTGTTGCAGAGTAGATGAGATCGACGACACTATTCACTATTTACAAATTTAGTCTTCAGTTCATCATCATCTGAGACTGGTTCTTGGTCCATGTTTTCGTGGAATGTCCACAAGCTGTGGTGAAAATATTGGAAAGGTGAACCTGTAGTGTAATTGATTCCAAAGACTCTGATTGATGATCATTGAACACGGACACATTGGGTTGCAGCCTTCAACTTTCTATAGATTCAGATCTATGGTAGTAACAATCTCTGGAACAAACATCGTAACACAGGGTTACCATGCATGACTTGAGGGAGAAAAAACAGATTTCTGCCAAGGCCCCAAATATTCTTGACGTAGTATGCATTGGCAGATAGATACAGATAGGCAAATGTCATCCACTGAATTAAGCGCTACAGAAGCTTGATATCATAAACATATGTTTTCTATTGGTCTGTCAGACCAAAAGTAAAGGTATAACAAACCCTCTTTGGCATATTGGCGACATTCATGTGTGCTGTCTTTGTGTTTGGTTCACAGTGTCTCCATCAAGACAACGAATGCTTTGCCATAGTGGTAAACTTTTTTGGTTGGGGTTTTTTTTGAAAGATGCATAATAATCATCGTATTGCAACTATACTAGAAGTGTTTCCCCTGTTCATTCAAGTGATGTAAAAGAGACCCCATCAAACCAACCATGGTGATCGTCGTGGCAATGTCTCAGGGCAGCAGCTCGACGAGGACATCATGTTCGAATAGCCATCAGAAATGTGCTTTTTTTAAAACAGCCTTGGCCTCAAAAAACGGATGGCGGATATGGTGAATGTGAAAAAGTTCATGGCAAAGCACCTTTATCCAAAGACAGTTCTCCAGATGTGATACCAAAACAGAATCTTTGAATGGAATAACAGAGCTTGGTCATCAGTACCTTGACAGCCCAGTCAGATGCAAGGGTCTTGACATTAGCTTTAATTACATCTGTAGCTATATAAGAAAAGTCAGCTTGTCCTTTCAGTCTTTGACTGTATCTTGCCTAATTTGAACAGATCTTGACATTGACATCCTCACCAGCATTTATGACCTGTGAAAATGTTTCTCAAGGACTTTTCCTTTGTGTTGAGGGCAGGAATGTGTTCAAAACTTGGCTGCAAGAATTCTCAAACCCAAACCAATCAAAGTTGAGTGGCCTACCGTATACAAATATTTAGCTGCTGACTCATAGCAAGAAGAACTAGTGGTGGCATTGGTGCCGAATGCACAAGATAATCCACGTAATCTATGCAGAACGGAGATGCATGTTGAATATAGCCAAAATGGCAGTCGCCTGGCATAATTAAGTCAAAAATCCTAATTGGGGAAGACACAGATCTATTAATAATACTTCCCATTATGACAGAAGAGGGTTTGTAAGGACCTTTACTTTTGGTCTGACAGAGACAAGGAGAAAAATTATATGTGTATAATATAAAGCTTTTGAAGAGCGCTTATCAGATAAACTTCGCCTCTAATATGCGGTTTGCCATAGCATTTTAATTGCGATACTACTTCAGGACTATTGGGGCTGGCAAGAGTATATTTTCTGCAAAGTAATTCATGGCGACTCTGTGTTATGAACTTGTTCCAGAGTATTTTGTTCTCCCAATAGTGGATTCTGAATCGATAGAAAGTTAAAGCTGCATCAATGGTTTGTCCAGGTTCAATGGTCAGAAATCGGTTTGTCTTTTTTGGTAAAGGCCTACCAGGCATATAAAACAGCAGAAACTAACGTCTGGTAGAAACCACTGATGGTTTGGCGCAGAGATAGCGATTAACCTCCTTTTTTAAGCCGGCCAGATGATTAGTAGCAGGAATGCGCTCAGAAAGGGGTTTATACCGATTGGGCAGTTGAAGGAATAATGATCTCTGATGGCTGCCATGTAGATCTGGGGGTTCTTAGCTCCAGGAGATGAGGGTCTATACGCTGAGTTTTAGGCAATTCAGCTGGCAAGTAGTTCAGGAGCCTCAAGATAGAACATGCAGTGAAAGAGTGTTTAGTGTTTGTTAGTTTGCTCCAAATGCTCTTCGGGGTTATAAAACCTGAGATTTCCACCCAAAACCTCCGATGCAAAAACTCCTATGTAGGAGAACATATTACAGTTACATGCAATGGATGTGCAGACGGATGGTCAAAATTCAACTAACTGGGACTGGATAGTACATAAGTACAAAGGGGAAATGATTTCCCTCATGAACAAGTCCTGCACCAGTTTCCACCGGAAATGATCCGATTCAATGGTTCTTCAGGATGATCACATGAAATGAAACCGTAGAAAAGAATGGAATGCACCACAACAGATTGTGGACATTCATTCAAAAAAGAACCAAGACCCAGTCTCAATGATGATAAACTTGAGACTAAATAGTAATAGTGTTGGTCGATCTCGTCTGTTGCAAACAAGTGTCTTTGGGGGGCCCCAAACCCCCAATTGTTTGGGTGTGTGAATAATGTGAAATACTTTCTGCTATATTGAAGAATTACCACAATTATCCTGTAAAAACCATAATTTGAAAATGAAGATAGATTTATAGCTGCTAAAAAATCAACATGGCTACAAATTTGGGACAAATAGCCACTTTAAAAATATCATTTTTATTCTAATAGATTGGTAATGCGGATGTAATAGAAAATGTGACACCTACTTTCATTTTAATCTGTCTGATGCTATAGGAGGATTTACTCTTTCCGTATTTTCAAAAATTGTGGGACCAGTGGCCTTTTGCAGATGTCAAGATGCTTCCCAAAACGTTTAAACAACAGGCTTAATGTATTTCGGAGTCCTAAAGTAATAAAAAAAATCAACACCTGGATTTGCCATTTTTGCCCATTCAACATGGCGGAGGCAAGCCATATTGGATATAGAGGCCAAGATGAGATCTCACTTTATAAAACTCAGTTCAATGGATTGTTATGCTATAATTCGTAGGAAATGTTTGTTTTTGTTTGTCAGTTTGGCCCATCCGGCACCAGAGATACAATAATTTGTACTTTTCAACATGGCGGATGGGGGCATATTGGATTTTGAGGGTACACATGATATCTCAACTTCAGAAAAACATTTTAATGGATTTGTATGCTAGAATTAATAGGAAATGACATCTTGTTTGCCCCTTTAGCGCATTTAGTGCCAGAGATAAGAGGATTATGTTTTCAAAATGGCGGTGGCGGCCATTTTTAATGTTTTTATTTTTTTTATTTTTTTTATTTTTTTTATACTTCTGGTTTTTTGATATATTATTAATGACCTATACTTACAAGAAAAGACAAAACCTGTTGCAAATTTTTGGGGTAACGTGTGGGCGAACATATGTCCTATTTTGATCCTACTAAGGTATAAAAATATTAACTACAATTTACAGGTAGTTGTCCCGAATACGCGGCGAAATTCGGCGCGCTTGCGCATCCTGAGTTTCATCAAGGGTAATTGATTCCGCACTGACCATCGAAGTCCAAAATAATAATGAAAACAATTGCCCAAAATAAAATACCTGACAACCCAGAATATCATCTCGACAATGATTCTAAAATAAGAAATCAGGGGGTGGGGGGAGGTCGGTTATTTGCATCCCTGGTACGGCATACTGAAAATTAGACTATATATAAATACCCCTAAACAATGTATATAGATTCTATGGTGTTAAAGACTCGCAATAAATATGTGTATAATGTCATTTTTCTGTCATAACTGTGCGAAACGGTTTTCTGCAAAAAGTCACACCCACGGAAAATCCCCGAAAAAACCATGCGATCAACTATGCCAAATCAGGTTTGGAAAGGAAATTTGATCAAAATGTGGTTCCACATGGGCCAGGTCCTGTCAATACCGTCGGGTATACGTTTGTGTTGCATGGGCTCGGTATTCTCGTGTGTGTTTGTAATATGTTCGTGCTCGGACCTCCGTATAGTTTGCATAGGCGTGGTAGGACCCAAATTACATGAGAATGAGACTAATTTGAATAAACTAAACGTTATAGCAGTCTAGGGATTTTTGAAATGGCGCGAAAATTAACATTTCAAGATGCATTTTTCTCCAATTTCTTATTACGAACTAAAAGTTTCGCAAAACAAAAATTGATCAAAATAATGTCTTCTGCGTGTGGTAAAATTGATATGGAATTCTATCAAGCGGTATTGAAGGACTCAATCGGGCATATTAGTGCCGATTTAGGGCTATTTTCCATCGCGTCCAGGGGAGCTCGGCAACCTCCAAAATCCCAACTCTAGTATCGAACATAGGGCGTCCTGCACCGCCTGAAAGAAATAATAATATATAAACAACACATCTATCCTAAATCAAGTTGGCAGTGTATGTAGCTCATGCATGCAACACACTACAGCCAACACACGACAGTGATACGGGTGGGCTTGCGCAATCACAATGGCGGAACACTAAAATTTCCAATCAATTTTAAGACAGAATCCATCCCCTTGTCTCTACATGATATATAAGACGTACAAAGTACAGTTGATGATTTTAATCACAAATCACTCTAGAACATATGTGGGATGCTTCGCCATAATTTGAACAATGACAAAAAGTGAATTGAGCCTGGATTTGGGTCACCAATTTTACAATGCCCGGGCCAAATGCCTTACACCATGACAATTTCATCACATAATGACTGATTTTTCGTCATCAAGTCACAATCTAAACTGCAAAATTTCCATCCAAATTCGACCTATAGGCATTCCCTGACACGTTATTTAAAGTTTATACGTGGCCAACTGGTAGAAAAAAATCAGAAAACTTGTGAAACAAGTTACAGCTCGTAAGGTAGGTAGGCACACATCACAAAAAAGATGGAGCAACTCATCCAATAAGTTGAATGTTGCATCTGTACACACTGAAAATGCTTTACTGTGTGGTCCAATGGAGAGTTGAGAAAAATTTAGAAAACGATTTTGATAATAAAAATAGCGGGAGTTGGCTTATGTTGGTAGTGGAGTAATGCATGATTCATAAGCTTCATATTGTTCAAAATAGGTTTTGGAAGTGGCGCTCCTTAAAGCTCCAAAGGACATTTGTGTGAAACTGGTAACGTTCAATTAGGAGTAAAGACTAGGAGGTCAGTTGGGGGTCACATACAATATCTGCACACTGTACATGCACACATTGTCACAATTTTACACGGCAATATGATGTCCATTAGATTTCCCGTAACTTCGTCATGTTCAACCACTACATACAAGATTGACCCCTCATTTTTTAAGTTAAATTGTCTCTTTCAAATTGAAAATGCGTTTTACTTTGCAACTGAAAATAGTAAAGCTCTGTAATTTTGTGAACGGGCCTCGTAAGGTTCTTGAATAGAGTAATAGTCCTAGTAATTACCTGAAGCTGGAATGGACACCAGGCCTCTGATCCGTGGTTCGCAATTGGTGATACCACACGCACCGCCATTGGACAATTGCGTAAACTTAGTTGATATCTAGCCAATGCCATCTGCATATGGTTTGCCATCTCGTACGGTCATCGGAGATAGCCGGCCTGTTGCTTTGTTGCCCATTGCCATTTGCTGCCGTTGTTATGTCTCTGTAGGCTGTCGACAGCTCTGGTACTATCCCAACCCCCCGCGGAAGCTCCAATGGGGTGTGATGACTGACGGAAAATTTGCTACGGGAACCGGCAGACAGCCACAGTCGATTCCCATTAATTGTTGTTCCCTGTGGACACACGAGGCCAGGCGGTGACCTTTACCCCGTGTACAAATGCCCCATAGACGATTCGCAGGAGTAGTAATATCTCGCCAACACCTTTTTGATACGTCACCTAATTTATTTATGGCATTATGACGTATTCGGGAACAGGGAGGGGCGGGCGGCCAAGAATCCCAATTTCAGACGTCGCCATGGTTACACGTAGAAGCGAAATCTTGACGAAAAGTCGAATTTTTTTATATGTTGGTTAACAAGGAATCTTTCTTATTCCAAAACAGTTGGAGTGAAGAATCAACTCCATTTGAAAGGTATTTAGGAATTTTTTTTGTATTAATAACGAACGTATATAGGTCATATGTGGGTATGGGACACCCCATTGCCGACCCACATCACAGCATCCGCCAAATTGGTTTGTGGGTTTACACACTCTGTATTCTGTATTTTCGTGTTTGACATTGATTTGTGAGTTGCTATAACAAATGAGGCTTTGCCGCCCACCGCTGTTCGGAATGCTAGCCGCACAGCGCCCCAGCGTTGGTGTATCATAGACGTTTCAAACCACTTTTATCAGTATCGACAGAAAAACGAAGCCATGAAAGATAATTGATAAAATATTGCTTAAAATTTTTGAAATTGAAGAAAAAAATGCCCCGTGGTTTAAAATCATCAAAACTAAGGATGATGAATATCCAGCTGAAAAATCCAATATGGCCGGCTAATGAATGTGATGTATATGCAGTATAGTAGATTTCAAATTAATGAGACCTCCATGCACATCCGATAGGGCTGGTATGATATGTGGGGTTCAATCCTCGGTCCATGGCAGACTATACCTTGTTGTCCCATTACAAACCATTGTGTCCATGTACAAAGTTCCTGTACAAATTGGCTTTCCTGGAATCTGATGTATTCATTTCTAGAACAACGGTCTTTAATGATAGAAGACCTTGTCATGGTTGACCGATATGTTAAATCCGATTTGTGCTAATCTCGTATACAAGTTGGCCCATTTTGGAAAAAAAAAGGCCCCAAAAAATAAAAACTAATGTGTTATGTTCATGATAAAAAATGCATAATGTCTCCAATACTGTGATAAGGAATGTATTTTGCAGTGGTGAAAGGTAGTTATGTTTCAAATAATACGTTTATTGAAAATAATTCGGGTGTTTTCATCCTGATACTTCAATTCAGATTCAAACATCCAAGCTATCTTAAGATATGAAATAATTTATTTTTGGCCAACATTTATTAACTAGCTACATACTACACGTGTAATGAGACCATAATCTTTTTTTACCTGTTTGCCATCAAATAATACCCTCTTACCTCTCACGTTCAATTGACAGGCCTAAAACTTTAAATGAGGTCTACTTATTTTGAAATCTACTATATAAAACAAAATATGTCAGATTATGATAACTACGTTGAAGCTATGTAATTATCATGTCTTATATGAAGAGATATTGTATAACAATTACAGACTTAAATATGAAGACACAATTGTCCCTTGGGTTAAAAAAACCAGTAAATCTAACGAAATGCATTTTAGTTCCAGTTAAAATTAAAAATCGTATCCATATGGCTGCTATGAAACAATTCCGGTGGGCCTAACCCTGTGCGCCACGTACGACCGGGTGGCAGGAGATATGTCCGCCGGTCTCACAGTCCGGAACAATGGTGAACAATAGGTCAATCGATTCAGTTGACTCTTCACGTAACATTATTTCACACTTTTCCGTTGCATCTATGGGAGCCCGGACTGTTGGTCCTGCCGCCATATCTCCTTCACACCGGCGATCCATTAAGTAACCTTCTTCTTCTTGCGTATTAGGCAGCATTCTAAAAAACAGTTGTAGCGTTGGAGCCAGCTCACTGTTCATTGGTTTGGGGTTTGAAAATTATGTCCACCGGTGGACGAAAGATAGGCCTCATTGAGAATGTGATCCGCCGTCTGTGATGGAACCATTGGCTGCT